>JBANCV010000657.1:17089-29501 GCA_037040105.1 Amiota albilabris | reverse complement strand
GATTTTTTTGTTCCCACTCACGGGAAAAGGGGAAAAAAAATTTTTTGGGGGGGGGGTGAAGGGGGGGAAGGTTTCAGAAGGGCCGAAGAAAACATTCTTTTTGGGGGTTTTTTTTTTTTTTTTTTTTTTTTTTTTTTTTTGTTATGTTGATTTTTCATTTTATCAAACACTAGCCTGAGTTCAAGGTAATCAGAACTTTGCGATCGGTATGAATTACACTAACAACAATCATAGATATTATATTTCGATAAATTATTGTAACAATAGATACAATATACTACATAGTACTTGGACTTATTTATGTGTGAGTAGGTGAGTACGTTAGTGCATTTGATTGTGCTTTCCCATTTATGTATGAATATTTTTAAAAATATTTAAATTTTATTTAATTTTATCATTTTTGTTATTGTTTTCACGGTGAATTTTTGTTTTTTTGTTTGCGGGGGGCTCATATATTCATCAATTCTTGCTGCTGTTGTTGTTGTTGTTGTTGTTGTTAATATTATTATTATTATATTCCCCTGTAACTTTAATCCTTTTTTTTATTAGTTATTTTGGTATTTTTTTTTTTTTTTTTTTTTTTTCATTTATTTATTTATTTTATTATCATAATTATTTTATTTTTTTCTTTTTTGTTAATTAATTAATTATCAAACAAATTTGCGTCTCGATTCTAGTCTGTTGACGTCACAAAAACGACAGACTGGTTTTCTGTGTATGTTTTTTTTTTTTTATTGTTTTTTGTATTATTTAAAATATTATTTTGTTTTTATTGTTGTTTTGCCATTTTCTGTTTTGTTGTGGCTTCTCTTCATCTTGTTGTTCTTTATTATTATTATTTTAATTTGTTTGTTTACTTCGGTATTTTGTTTTCGTTGTTTCGTTTTTCGAGAAGTTTGAACTTTGTTTTTGTATGTAGGTGAACTCGACTCGACTCACTCGTTCGTTCCCTGATGAGTTCGAAACGAAATCATTCATGAGGAGATAAATGAACTTTGTCAACCCAAAACAAAAAATACACAAAAACAAACGAAAAATATAAAAATTAAATATGTATATATATAAATTTAAGAGAGAAAAGACAACAACAAATAACCGCAAAAATAAATCTACGACATTTTAAGAACTTTAAACAAAGTAAAGTATGTATTTCATTCGTTGTCGTCATCAGAACTTAGACAGAATAATAGAATAGAATAGAATAGAATAGAATAGAATAGAATAGAATAGAATAGAATAGAATAGAATAGAATAGGTAGCACTAAGCCGACACTTAGATAACCTGTTACACCTTTATACAGTATAATAACAATATGTAATAAACACATAATATATGTATCCTATAACACAGTACTTCCAAAATCTAGATAACACAAACATTAATAGGTTTTTGGTTCTTATTTAAGAATTTCATACATCTAATTATCATTCATAATAGGTAAAAGGCAAAAAAGTAAGCAGAACAAAAAATTGTATGTGAAATATGAAGATATTTTCAATTTTAGATACATAATATGAATACACTTTTCATACATTTCATTCATACTAGTCTGAACAGGTAATGTCACTTTTCCTTGATCTTTGTAACGCATAGAATTGTGCATCGTCTGTGATCCCAAAAAGTGTGTATTCATTGTCAGCGTGACAAGGAGAATTGATTTAGATCGTGTGTATCCATTGGACTAAGTAAGTTGCATACCTGCTATCACCGTCACCTAACATAATCTAAATTGAAATTTGTTACAGGCTTTTTTTTATGTTCGTAAGCAGTTGATAGAAAGGACAATCTACGATTACTGAAAGACAAATACTTATGTTAGAATTAATATCAACTATGTACTTTCAAGAATAACTTGAGGATTTATGCTTAAATTTTGTTAACCGTTACTTTTTTCCAAAGAAAGTTTGCACAATAGTTTAACCAGTAGTTGTTTTCATTTCTTAAGATATTGAAACTTAAATTCACTAATTCATTTGAAATGACGATAGCTAATACTTACAATAAATGGGGTGAAACGTGACCTGAAATATTTTGTTCCAAAGTTTTTAAAGAATTTAAGAGGAAATTTTGGGCGTGATCTTTGATTCCTTTCAATAAACAGCACATTTATTTCAATCATCATCAAGCAATTACCTGATTAACTGATTTTTGTAATTCAAATTCCATAGATTCTTTATAATTTCTAAAATTGATCTTTCAAATGCCCAAGAAGTAAAATGATTTCCATAAAAAACAATTAATCAAAATGAAACGTTAGTAAGGGATAAGTAAACCGTCTTCTAGTAATTAGTTTACTTCGTCTATGTGGAGGCCAATTAATCTCTATGGGTTCCCGGGCACATGGTCCTATGCAGCGTTACAAACATAAAGATAAAAATATACACACTAGGAGTACTCGTATAAATTGAATACAAACAGTTGAAGACAAGAATGACGACAAACGACAAACCAGTCCCAATATTAAGGGGACTCACAATGAAATACGATCATACAATACAATAGTAGTTCAAAAGTATTTACGTGTATCATCATCATATACTCATATGTAATATGTATAAATACAAATCATTAAATTATAATGAATTGAAATGAATGAACCATTGGATCGTTTGCAATCGGATTCGCTGAATTATTGTGCATGATGTGAAAATAATTTGATATCTACGTCACAGACTTTTGTTGTTCTCGTTGTTGTTGTTGTTCTTATTATTATTAACGGCATTTCCGTAAAATGAAACAAAAGATAAACAACAACAACATCAAAATCATCAACAACAACAACAAATATTAAAACTTTTTTCATAGAGAAATTGCATCGAGGGACAGATATACAACGACAACAACAACAACAACAACAGATTCAGAATTGAACAACATTGTATTATGTAACAAATATAATCAGAGATAGTTTTCTCAAAAAAAAAAAAAATAAAATAGAAAATAGCAATCAAAACTTTATTGTTTTAACATTTCAAAAAATCAGACAGTAACATGATTCTTTCAATAAATTCTCTCTTCTTAAATTGTCTTAAGCTTTGGGGAATAAAATTGAATACTTTATTTTTTCTTTTTCCAGTACAATCTTAATTTAAGGCAACCCGTAAAATTGGACTGCTTGATGAATAAATTTTTATAAATTAAAATGGAGAAAATAACCAAAAAAAAAAAATAATAATAATAATAAATAAATTTTACAAATTCATAAATTTTAGAATCCATAAAACGAAGAATATTGATCAAAAAATGATATGAAAAAATGTTTTGAAAATCCTTATTAAAATTGAATATACTATGTAGACAAAGTGAATCAGAGTTGCATCGCATCTTATGAAAAATAAAAACAAAATATGCATTGTAAAATTATAAATTTTTAAATTAAAATTCTACGGTTGTTAAAACAAGAAACTTCTAGACCAATATATACATAATACATATACGAAATGATAGAATGAGGAGAAGATATAGATGCATCATTACACAAGTGCACAACAACAAGTAAATTGTTCAATAGACAATGGATCTATCTATTCATTTATTAAAACATTGTTCTAGAGTAAACGATTTTATGATGAATATCTTCGATCGCATGGCAATGCTGCTCTCTGTATCGATCTGTAGTTTTGGAATTCACAAATTCCAAGAATCATTTATAGAGACGACACAGATAGATACATATGTAGATAAATTGATTTGAGATCGATTTTTCTATTGATTTCGATTGACTGTTGCGTTGTATTTTTTTTTTTTTTTTTTTTTTTGTAATAAAGTCAAAGTACAAAATGTAAAATTTAATTGCTTGGAGAGACCAATGCAAAAATGCAATGTCATGAAATAAAGTTGATAAATAAGCATAAAAGAAAACAAACGTCTCACTAACCTAAGGTTTAAAAATGAACTTCACATGCAAACGGGGTTACTACAATATGCATTTTCATAGCCTCCCCCCAATAAATTTTAAAATAATGTACAGTTAATCTTCCATAACTCGAGCAAAAAAATGGGCACGTG
Source organism: Amiota albilabris (assembly GCA_037040105.1). Classification (NCBI taxonomy): domain Eukaryota; kingdom Metazoa; phylum Arthropoda; class Insecta; order Diptera; family Drosophilidae; genus Amiota; species Amiota albilabris. The sequence goes on along the minus strand of JBANCV010000657.1, from coordinate 25,492 downwards.
TTACTGTTAGTCGATATTTTAAGGGAAATCACCGATTATGAATAATAATATAGGCATCTAGAGTGTTTGGCATCTAATAATCTAGATTTGATCAATATTCTAAATGGAATGTAAATGCGACACCTTTAATTTTCTTGATTAATACGAGGGTCGATCAAAAAATACCCATGTGTGAGAACAGATGGCGTAGCAGAGGGAAGTTGGCTGTTATCTGTCAGACGACACCATACTTTATCGAGGAAATCGTTGAAAAAGTTTACAACATGATTCTCGTTGATCGCCGGACGAAAGTGTGTGCTATATCAAAGGCCGAAATCTTGTCGTACAGAATGGCAATTGATATTTTACATGATAAGTTAAGAATGAAAAAGGTGTCGGCGCAATGGGTGCCGCCACGATTTCTTACGGCTGTCAATGTCGAAGCAGTGTTTGGAACCCTTTAAGCGAAATTCGAGGGAGCTTTTGCGTTGAGTTACCGTTGATTATACCTGAATCGATTATTATTCGCCAGATACAAATCGACAGTCAAAAGAATGATTCATTTCGGGATTAATCTACTCCGAAGAAAGCAAAGACGGTCCCAGAACAGAAAAAATTACAATTTTTTACGATTCCAAAGAAGTAATCCTCATGGATTTTTGCTGCAAGGAAGAACAATCACTGGGCTCTACTACAGCGACTTATTGGACCGATTGGTTACAAAATTGAAGGAGACACACAAGAATTACACGGCACAAGTATACCATATATACCAAAGAAATGAAAGAATTGGTTATGGAAAAACTTTGATTATGGCAATAATCACGGTCTGCTCTAGACAAAAACTTGCTTAGTAAATTAAAAAAAAAAAAGTCTCTTCAAAAAAATTAAGGCTTTCAAAAATATATTTCTTAGCAAAAAATTATGTTTGCTAACTAATGAGCGTAATACTATTATAATTACTTAAAAAAAACAAATAACACGTTTGCCAAAAGTAACAGCGAAAAGGCAGTCATTTTTGCGGATTGTCTTGAAATCATTTTTAAGTCTTATGAGTCATCAAGAGCAGTTGCTCTGAAATGAAACTTTTTCTGTTCGATAATGATATTGAAATTCTTCTCGAAACAGTAACTGAGTTATCTGCAGGGATAATGAAACTGAAGGCAAATAGGTCTCTGCTTTCCCATAATTTCAAAATTTGTGGAGAAGTCTTACTCAAATTGTAGAACAAAGAAGTTTAATTCTTACTCACTCCGCACGAAACATTCAACCTTAGATAAAGTACACAACATAAATTGAGTTATTAAGAACGCTTTTGAAAAAAAGAAGTTGTGCTCTGCAGTCTTCCTTGATGTATCAAAAGCTCTTGTCAAGGTGTTGTCCAAACAATATTATTACTTTTTGTCAAACTTGTCAAACGAGAATATACATATTAGTAACAAACCGGAAAAAACTCCCTTTTGCCTCAATATCTTCGAAATTGTTGTCATCTGATTTTGAATTCTTGACATCATTAATAGCAATTTCAATCAAAATTTTTTCAAGGCCCTTTGTCTGCAAGAAACTTCACCTTCTATTAGTGGCATTTGAAGCAACTGCTAACCAGACTTTTCGCCAACATTCATTCAATGTTCATCTCTCTGTCCTCCTTTTAATATAAATTTACGAAGAGAACGCATTCTTTAATGAAAAATTTCTCAGCAACGAACAACCGATATACATAGTTAGTCTTGAAAGTGTAAATTATACCCTGATCCAACTGATGCAAATGAAATTTTACCTTTCTTTTACAAAATTTCCTTTTTCGCGTGTTAAACAAACGGAGGCCATTTTATCGGAACCTAAAGATCGGCGAGATAAGCTATCAACACAACAGAAACAAGTGTTGTAACGAAGGCCATTTTAGCGGAGGAAGTGCAAGGAAATTAAACCGAATCCGCCACAGAGTCTCTCCGTGTAATACGATGCGTTGCGCAGATCAGTCAGATGGTTGAACTCCGCAAAGACGCATGCGTGATGTCGCACACAATAACAAAACATAAATACAACTTCGTTAAAACTTCGTTAACAGACGTACGGAGGTGGATCTTTGCTTTCTACCGGATTGTCCGCATTTGCAGAGGTGGAGGCGCAGTTGCATTACAACACTATGAATGTATTCATAAGATCGACGCGGTTTTATCCCAAGCATAGTTATTAACAAAACAAAGATGAGGGTGAAAGCATTGTTGAAATCAAAGATTTAATGAACTTTCAGTTAACCATTTAGTAGGAACATACTGCATAAATCTGTATGCGTTTAATTCTCCTCACGTAAACAGAAGATTTATAAGTATCAAAGTTCTTTCATTCTGTAACAATGAGAATGAAAATGTTTCTTTATTCTTTATTATTATTTCTTACTTACTTTAATGCTAATTTTTTTTTTTTTACTTTGGTAAGTTACTTTCCCAACCTACCAGTTTTATTAAACTGATAATTATTGTTTTATAACAATAACCACACAACAACAAAAACAAAGAACAAGAAAAAATCCAATAGAACAAATCGAAAAAAAAAAATTTATAAAAGCATTAATCATTTTGTTTTTCTACACATAATGCATATTGTTGTTGTTGTTGTTGTTGTTGTTGTAGTTGTTCTGGGTTTAATAGTTACGTTTTTATACTTGTTACGTATAATAATTTATTGTAGTTATTGTCTTTTATTGTTGTTGTTGTTGTTATTGTTGGTATTATTAAAGCACACCGTATTTGATCGCGTGAGATGACGCCGAGTCAGGCGACCGGTAACATAACAAACGAATCAAAAACACAACAATAACACAAAAACAAAAGTAATACAAAAGGAATATACTAGAAATTAACTTGAAAAATTCAGAAATTCATTCAAAAAAGCAATCAAATAAAATATGCAAAGAAGCAAAATAACTTTGGTCTCAACGAAGCTCTTATACTCTTTATACATATATATATATATATGATTTATAAGTACATTATATAAATATGTACTTACATAATTTATTAATCAAATACATATGTGGTGGGTACGTCCGTCCTTAAGGGTTCGGATCACGTCGTATACGTTTGGCTCTAAAATAACAAGATTGCTAATTTTATATCAGATTCGATAGTGATAGACTAAATTAGTACGACCCACAGTTTTGTAGCGTGAAGCTCTTCTTTTAGTGCCACCTCTTCCGTGTCTGTAGACATACTTACATACAAACATATGTATACATATGTATAAGTTTGACCGCGTCCGAAAAATTGATAAGTGTCTTATTAGAGCAACGCAATGTTGTGAAATTTCATTATAAACTTGGAAATATCCGTAGTGAGACTAATCTTTTATGAAAAGAAAACCGAGTATGTCAATGAATATTTTAGAACTTTAAGTGTTCTCAAGCTGTCGATCTACGATTAAATATAATAAACATTATTCACCGCTTTATTCACCTGATCTGGAACCGTGTTGGTTGTATCAAACCCCCCAGATCAAATCAATATAAAAAGTAACAAGATTGTTGAACTTTCAAGCTTAAAGGCTTGGGCAATGTGAAATTTTGACATAACGTTGGAGTCGATTTGGGACGTGTTCTTAGATGCTTATTATTTACAAACTTACTCATATTAACCTAACATTTATAAAAATAAATTATAAAGCTGCATACGCCATCTGTTGTACAAATTAAAACACACGCTATTCATCGCATAATATGTGTATTTTAAATATTAAAAGTAAAGCATACTTTTATGACAAAAAATATAGACTGGACTGGAAGGAAACAAATTCTTGAGTGAGTTGTCCACTCTATACGATTAATAGTGTATGACCAGCCTGAGTTTCATAATTTATTTTACTGGGTAAATACATAACGACATCTGCACATATGTATGTATGCACAACTGAGGGACTAGAAACCCGATAGCACAAATGGAAAAATGGACCATATCTCTAATTCTATGGGTTACAAACATCAGACTAAAACAATATGTAAGTATATGTACATGTTTCATATTATGAAGAGTATAATAAAATCATTGTCAGAAAAGAAAACAAAAACGACAATCTTTTTATTCACGTCGCACGATGCCCATCAATTTGTCAATAATAGAAATACTCGTAATCATACCCACAGCACAATAACAATAAAAAAATAAGATATCTGAAAAGTATACGATATACATATATATATGTATGTAATTATTATTTAAATTAATAATAATCCAAACGTCGAAATATATTTAGGGACATTTTTTTTTCTCAATTTAAAAATTTGAATTCAAATTTTTAATGACTCGAAAATTCTATTACGAGTATGAAATCAAACTAAGTACTACTCGTACGTATATGAACATATATCTGTGTATGAGTACAGTAAAACAAATTCAGATGAATGCGAAACACGGCGGACAAATTACCGGAGTAATTTTCATAAAATTTAGAAATAACAACATCAACAACAACAATGTATTCGTAACTGAACTCACACAATCGGAAAGTAATTGAGGTGGGCCTAATAAACAAAAAGAGAGGAAAAAAACAACAAAACATAAAGTATACAAAGAATAAAGAGATCGTCGCAAATACAAAATAAAATATATACAAATAGCAATCAGTTAGGCAATAATACACAGTGTCTTTTAATATAGTATCACATATATGTATATATACTTAGTATAGATTTCTATCAGATTCGATAGTGAAGGAGTATAAGAATCCAATAACAAATAGCAACAAATCTATCTTATTTGGCAAAATGAAGAAAAGAAATAAACAAATAAATATATATATGTATAATGAAAATTAAATTAAACAAGTGCGCAATACTTTAGTCATGTGGGTTTCACTATGAAATACCCTACACCCCACCCACACCCACAATGGTAATAATGACAGCAATAATTACAGAAATGCTTGTCTGAGTCCCAGAGGTCAAGTTAATACGTAGGTTCTACACTTTAGATAATGTGTTGATTGATGATATGTTTGTACCTCCGAAACTGTGGAAGTTAAAGATGATTTTCTATTTTAGTATCTTTTCAAACACTTTAGGGAATATTACCAGTAGACCAACGGGATAGTATGACGTCGTAAGCTGCTCAGGCTTATTTGGTTTTGGTATCATAATTACCTCATAGCATAACACTAAAGGGATATGTTAGGAATCTAATGCTCTTTGGAGACATATTTCAAAGGTAATTCCATCAATTTTGTCAAAACACGTTGTCTGGTTTTAAGTTTTATTTAGGCTCATCTGACAGGGCATGTTCAAAAAGTTGCACAAGTAAGCTTCTGTTTCCACATCATATATATTAGATTAGGTTGACAGACTGAATACAAGTGATTAGCAAAAACCTCTACCTTCTATTTATTACCTTTGCATCAAATCCCATTGCTGACTTCCATTACATAAACAGCATCCCGACTCTTACCGTTGTGGTATTTTGTCCAGTTATGGAAGCTTCAAACATTATTATAAGGACAACAAATTGAAGAAAGACTAAAATCAAAGAGTAAAGAGGGTGATGCCGAAGTTTTAACACTCTTCACGCATTTCTCTCAAAACTTTTTTGCCTGCGCACTTATGCATGAGCATACGAAAATACATATTACATTATTGATGAAAACATTGGGACCGCATTATTTGTATGGGAGCTATGCGAACCAGTAATCCTAAGACCTTGAAACTTGCATGAATGGTGAATATGGGTCTGACAAAACATAACATAAAAAACAAAAAAGTTGTTCTAATAAGAAAATGAATTTGAATTTGGGTTTGTATGGGAGGTACCAATTCTAGAGCTCCAATTCAGCCGATTTCAACAAAATTCCAGTTGTCTAGCTCAAAAACTCAGAGTCTAGTTTGCATTTATACAGACGGATATGGCGAAATAAAGTCGTTTCGTCGAACGGATTATGAATATCTACATATACTTTATGGGGTCTCCGATGACTCCTTCTGGGTGTTATGAAAAACTTATAATACTGTGTGAATAGTATAAAAAATGTCTTAACAGAGTAACAAACAATAAAGTTAATATTTTATAAGCTACTAAATACAATATATATAATTGATGATATTCCATAATGAAAAACGGTCAATAAAGCTCGGCGCATACAAGAAAGTCTCGTAACTTTTACAGATTGTACGACTTCCATGTGCCGAATTTTGTATATTTTAAGATTTATTAAAATCGTATGAATAATTTGATTTCTGGTCCCTTAAAAAATAATTACCTAAAAGTGAAATTATTAATTTAATTGGCTATTATTGTATGTATATTTAAAACTATAGCAAATCAACCAATGAACACACCTAAGTGTATTTAAAGTCTAGATATATGATACCATTTACGTATATCATTGTCTTAAAAAAGTGTCAAAATCAAAGTATTGCGGATATTTGATACAAAATAACGAAGATATCGAAGATATTTTCAACAAGCGATTATGCCAAAGGAAAACATTTATTCTGCTTTAATAAGCGCCGTACACTTGCTGCATCAACCTGAATGTTTATAATGTGGTTCTATCGGGTTTTATGCTAAATATAACTGCGAGTGGTGTACATAGGTTGATAACTCAACTCCAAAGAGTTCTTCCAAATGGACGTAAAACAAAGTTTCTCCATGGTACCAATGCATGAATGAATTTTATAGTTGTCACAAATTGACTTTGCCAATCCACTTCGCAATATTTCTAATTGTTTAGTGAGCATTATCGACTGAGGGAGCTAGATCTTTTAGTAATCAGAGCTTATTATTTTATTTTTTTATTATTGTTGTTGTAATTAAAATTCAAAAATAATGAAAAATATTAATAATAATTTAATGACAGTTTGCATATAAAACACTTTATGTTCACTTAACATTAGCAATTGTTTTAAGAAATTATGAGACCGTAGTGAAGTTATGATGTGCGTCATCGATCTTGTTTTGTATGGTTCAGTTTTTTATTCCTTCATTTGTTTTTATTATTTGCAATTTAAAAGGTAAAAAAATAAAACTCAATTAAATAAAGTCACGAGACTTGTAATTTAATAAAAATAAAAGAAAAAAATTAAGAAAAAGAAATATGTACATACATTCCACATAATATATAATAATAAAAAGTGAGTAACAAAATCAAAACAACAATGAGACGAAGGCGAATGTGAATGTGAATAAAAACGCAAAATATTGTAGTTTGTTTCAACTTAAGTTATTGTTATATTTGAGATAATTTTGTTTGTTGAATAATATGAAAATGCATGCAAAAAGCTAAACAAAAAATCATCAATATTAAATTGTTGGATTGCGCAATGCCAATAATGTCAATTATTTTGTAGTTCTTCACCACATACTATTATTTAGAATGACAATGACCTAAGTACATACATACGAAATCGACACCCAAATAAGTGCAATGACGGAATTGTTGGACTATTAGGGCAGCAGCATTCACAATCAACAAGAGTTGTATTGCCCCTGATCATAACATCGACCAAACGATTGAAGTCTTAGTTCAAAAGAAACGAGAATTAAGAAGGCTCTGACAACAATATCGTTCCCCAAATCTTCAAAAGATGCTGACGAGTCACCAATTCGACTAGCAAGCACCGACTCTCAAAGCTATATGTGTTTGCTGAACATTTGCAAACTGTTTTCACTCCAAAACATTCTTATGTGACCGCATGCATTCCATTTAAGCCACGAGAAATGCCAATAGTTTTCAAACCAAAGAACTCAACTAAAATAGTTACATAAGCAATTTGAATTCAAAAAGTCATGATAAACTTATTTCAAAGAAATTAAATGAGCTTCTTAATTCTACATCTATCACACTTCACTCACATATTTAACACCTTTCTCATACTGCCTACTATTCTAAAGCTTGGAAATTATCACAAATCAAAATTATTGCTAAACTCAGGAGATATCCACGTCAATCTACCTTAAAAATGAAAATAATATGTAATTTTTTTTTATGCGTACCACAAAGGGTGCCAACAGAACCCTCTTACTAAGCCTCCGCTGTCTATCCGTCCATCCGTATGTCTGCCTGCGGGCTGTATTTGATGAACCGTAGTAGGTGGACTCTTCAAATTTTCACAGAGTGTGTATTTGTATTGCAGCTATAAAAATTGCTAATAATGCAGTGTGGCGTAGTGAAATATTTCAGTTACCATAAACCGTTCTGGATACAATTTGAAATTGAATAAGATTGGAATGATCAGAGAAAACTTATTTGTTTCTAAATACTAAGTAAGAAATAATAGATTTCTGTATGACTGTAAAAATAACACAAATACATAACATAAATAAATAGCTGTATTGACGGATGTAATGACAACAGATAATTACTCTACAAATCCTTACATATTTCATTTGTACCAATTGAAAATGGAGATTCCCACTTTTTGTATGTACAATCAAACTT
>JBANCV010000657.1:0-16989 GCA_037040105.1 Amiota albilabris | reverse complement strand
AATAACAAAAAATAAAAAAAAAGTTACTGACATAAAATTAAAATAAAAATAGAAGGAAATAAATTATATTTAAACTAAAATAGTACATATGGTCATAAAAAGATACAAACTTCTTGGAATTGCAGATATGTAGGTACTTTATTTAGAAACAACATATGTATGTATGGAAATGACGCACGCAGGAAATCATATTGTGTAATGATTTCCAATTGAGATTTGCATTTGACGAGTTTAGCAACAGGTTGTTCTTGTCAAATACATAACATAAATAATATACTTACATATATTCCCCTACATAACGTTGAACATTTGCATACGAAATCTTATTTACATACATTTAATAATAATCAGGATAATGCGTAAAACGTTCTACAACCACCCCCACCCTCGTAAAATTGAGTACAAATAACAAAAAATAAAAATAAAGTTACTGACATAAAATTAAAAGAAAATAAATTATATTTAAACTAAAATAGTACATATGGTCATAAAAAGATACAAACTTCTTGGAATTGCAGATATGTAGGTACTTTATTTAGAAACAACATATGTATGTATGGAAATGACGCATGCAGGAAATCATATTGTGTAATGATTTCCAATTGAGATTTGCATTTGACGAGTTTAGCAACAGGTTGTTCTTGTCTTTGATCGATTAAATCAGTTGTTGTTGTTGTTGCTGCTGTTGTTGCTGTTGTTGCTGCTGTTGCTGTTCTCATTGAATATTATTCTTGTTCAATGTGCAAAGTACACAAAAAATGCAGATTTATTTGGATTTGAATTCGAATTCTTTTGTTGTTTTTTTTGCTTTTTATTGTATTTATTATATTTCAGAATTTTTAAAGCAAACGAAATCACGTTTATTTTGTACGAACGATATAAATGGGGAGCAACGACAATAAAAAATAAAGTTTCTAATAAATAACAATTTTATTCATTCTCACAGTTACGTTTTTATTTTATTTTATTTTATTATTTATTTATTATTTTCTTTGGTTTTTTTTTTTTTTTTTTTTAAGAATACAAAACAAATTTGAAGGTAAATTTTAATTTTTTTTTTAATGAATTTTATTTTTATTATTTGTATTTTATGACTCGTCGGAGGATAGTGAATACTGCAGACACCCAGAGAGTGAGAGGGCAAGAAATTAAATTTCTAATATTATTTAAAGTACTATAAACTCGGAAGATAAACTGACATATAATTACATATGTATGTGAGGTCTTCAGGAGTAAAATATTTTTTGTCATATAAAACATTTTTGTTTTTAATTCAGTTAAACAAAATCAGTTGAGACTATGCCTTCCTATATTGATATACCTATGTATGCACATAATATCTATAGTATATAATATTAAAAGTGAAAGAAATATCGAATTCATCTTTGTGTGGATTGTGTTCTTTTATATAAAAGTGCATTCATACAAATTGCTGAAATGCATCGCCCGCTCAAAAATATGAATGATGACGTTGCGTCTTTAAAATACATAAATAAAGTATTCAGCGTTTTGACATCAGGTTGAAATAATAAGAAATCTCTAAATAATCCAACAAACGCCGTAATATAATTATTTTTATACTCTTCTCGTAGTGAATAGTATAATAAGTTTGTCATGAAGTTTGTAATGCAAAAGAGGAGACATTGTGGACCTTATAAAGTATATTCTTGATGTAGGTCTCTCTGTATGTATGCAAACTAGTCCCTCAGTTTTGAACTAGAAAGCCGATATTTTGTACGAAGCCTTCTTTCGAAATGGTTATTCTTTATTCTATTTCGATCTTAATGATCCCGTTTCCATTTGCGAAAATTTACTGAAACGGAATGATTTCCAATCTTTTCTGTCCAAATTTACCACTGACTATGAAATATGACAATAATGTGCGAAAAATGTCAAAGATAAACAATATGCAAAGACGACGCTACCTTCGAGGAATTTGTTGCTATGCATTTGGTGGGATTGGAAAAGGTCCCACCTGGGCAAACTATAAATGCAGAACACTATTGTTAACAATTAACCAGACAGGACGTAAAACGGCACATTTCTTCAATGCTTGGCCACACACTGCTGATATGACTAGTCAAAAATTAAGGGAACTCAACTGGGAAGAGTTAATGCACCCAGGAAGATATAGTCCGGATAAGACATCATCTATTACCATTTATTTCGCTCCATGCAGAATTCTTTATTGCGGAACAACGAATACCCTTGACAACTGGAAAACGGTACTACGCCAGTTTTTTTTTTTAAATCAGAAACCTCAGAGTTTCTACAAAGTTTATGGTTTTATGCGAAAAATGGCAAGAGAAACAATGAAAAATATTTGAGGAAATAAAATTGATTTGTTATATGAATATGTTCAATCGCAAATCCAATTTGCAAATGTGGTTTCATTGTTTAGCAAAGAAATGGGTGAATCTCCGCAAAGAAATTGCTTCTTAAAAATATTTCGGCTTGTTTAAAAACAAAAAACAATTTTTAATTATGATAAATTATGGTTTAACTATGATGTTGTAATTATTACAGATGCGTTGGGGAACCAACTCCAGTCCAGACGAGAAAAGAGTTGTTCATCAGCTCCAAAATTAAGGAAAAACATACAAATTCATTGCCACATCAATTGGACGCTCAAAAAATTTCGTTACAAATGCCTTCAAACCGGAAAAAACATTGAAATACGTGGGGCGCCCAGAAAATCTTCATAAGTGATCGACAATCCTATTGTAATGGGGCTATTTTTCGTGGCAAAACGATGATCTAATACTTCGAGTTGATGGCACAATGGATAGATTCATATACAAGGATTTATTAGAAACAGTAATATTACCATATGCTAAGGAAAACATGCCGCTTTTATGGACTTTTCAGCAGGATAATGATCCAAAATATTCACGCGATTAGTGAGATCATGGCTCCAAGAGCATAATGTGAACATCCATGAGTAGCCAGGTCGATTTACAGACCTCAATCCAACTGAAAACCCCTGGAGCCAACTTAAACATGAAATTTCAAGGACAAAATAAAACACAGTTATGGGAAAATATTCAATATGTTTGGTACAATATTCTTGTAGAAACTTTTCGGAAGTTGATATCGTCTATGCCCGGAAGTATCGAAAATGTCATGAAGAATGATAGAAATTTCAATGTTAAATGTTTAGATTATTGAGCACACCTATTATCCTGACCATCTGAAATTTGGGGCATTTTATGAATCTACCAAATATTTATTTAATTTTTAAAATTTGTAAAGCTTTTTTATAATGCAAAGAAGTTTCAAAAACAAAAAATAAAGTATATCTTTTAACCATACTCAACACATTTGTCGGAATCAGCCGGATCGGACTACTAGCAGGGGTACTCATGTTCTAATTAAAAAAACTTTTTTGTTTTTTGTGCTATCAAACTGAAAGTTAGAGACTAGAAATATTTGACCCATATACATAATCCACTAAAGTTTCAAGATCCTTGGACTATCAGGAGGCGTACCTCCCATACTGAGCCCCTACTCAAATTCATGTTCTCATTAGAAAAACTTTTTTTTGTCATCTTGAAATTTAGACACAATAGGTTTCTGATATATTCATAACAATGTAAATTTCAAGATCCTAGAATATCTGGATCACATAGCTCCCATACAAAAAACATTTGGAGGGAGTGTGTGAAGAATATTATATTTTCGATATAGACGAAGATACTCTTCTTTCTGGTTTTATTTTATTATTAATTTATTTATTTTTTTTTTTTTTTTTTGACGATGAAATATGCTTATGTTGAAAACTAATTAATTTTTTAAAGAATGTATGAAAACCAAGCTTGTTTGACAAAAAAAAAATAATAAAACCTATTATTTTGTCCAAGTTTGTAATTGATAGTAGTTTATGGCAAACAATCACAAATTAAAAGTGATTTCTTTATGTGAACGGAATACATTTCCCAGTTTACTTCAGTTTTCAAACATTATCTGAGCTCCAAAACTGAGTGACACTCGTACATATTTAGTAAGAAACACAATTTGTATATAATGTGAAAGGTATAAAAAATACACACTTCAATTAAGCCAAGTATCGCAGGAAACTAATCATTTGCCTGGGGTTTCATTTCTTTCCTAAGTAAGTTTAAGTCTTTAAATAATACTGGATATTTTCTATACAACGCTTTGGTTTCGCAGTTCTACGCTCACGTTGCGGTTTAACGAACAAAGGGATTCGTAGGAAACCTCAAATTGAGAAGAAAACTAAGCATATGGAAACAAAAACATTATTGCCACTTGTTGTTCAATATCAAACATATAAGTAACCATATAATAAATATATAGAATCTACATAGCTACAGCAACCGTTATATATATAGTTTTGATAAATTTACTAGACTCATCATAGTTAAACATTTCCTTAATACCTATTGAACAATCAATTGAAGGAAATCTAAATCTTGTAAGATTGGTATGAGGAATGAGGAATGACCATGATTGGTGGGTGCCCTTTACAACACAACAAAACACAACAGAACAATTGGCAAGGGCAATTAATACATTTGTTTGTAATACAAGTATGTATGTATTATCTACAATAAAATACCACCAACTGAGGCAGTTGTTGCCACGTGGAATTTGGAAAGTGGAAGGCGGAAAGCTTTTTTGTATAAAATACACTTCGTCCATCCAAGAACACACGACTTACACAACTAAATAATAATTAAGTACCTACACACACACAATACTTTAACGAAGAATGTACTGAAGATCTGCATGAATACATTCAAAAAGTCTTATGGATGCATTCATACAGACCTCTAATATGTATTTAAAAAAAACTGAAATAAAACACAACGCAACGAAGATAGACACACTATGTGTGTTGGCTTTGTGTGAGAGCATCGAATAAGTTGAAGAGGTGCAATGGAGTGAAGGCGGTGGTTTGGTGAGGTGAGGTGAAGGCTAGTAGTGCTTTTAAGTTTGATAAGAAGAGGGCAAATAAGTAAATATGTACTTGTGTAGGCAGAGATAGAGCGGAAGATACTTTATAGAAAAACAATTCACACACTTATCAAAAGTAACTAAGTAATATGTACTTATTGTACATGCTTATATTGAACAATAATTATAATAGGTATGTATAAAGTAGTATGTATTGAATTGTATTGATAATATGTATAGTGCGTGTATGTATATAAAATAAACATATGAACATATTTATGTTGTCAAAGAAAGAAAGAAAGAAAATATGAAATTAAATGAATTTGAAATAAAGAAAGAAGCACAAACCTGTTCCGCGTGCGACATAAGTTGTTATCGCTGAAGTTGCAGCAGCCGCTTCTGCAGCTGCTGTTGATGACGCCGACGATGCTGATAGCGATGTCACTGAAGATAATGACGAGGAACTGGACCCTGTGCCGTCAGATCCACTTACTTTTGTGAATTTTAAAAGCATTGTTTTTGTTTTTATTTTGTATGTTGTGTGTGTCTCTCTTGAGTCCGAAAATGTTAAATTTGTTCTCGTTTTCTTTTGATTTTTATAGAATATTTATTTATATTAAATTGATTCGACCTATTTGATATATCTGTTTAAAACTGTTAAAAATTTAATTGAAAAAAAAAAAAAAAAAAAAAAAAAGTAAACTAAATATTATTAAGCCATTCATATTCACCGCTATTTACTACACAATAACAACAACAGCAACATTCAACTTTTTGGTGTTTTGTTGCTGTTGTTGTTCTTGCTTTTATTTTCACCGCGTTTACTGAGACGCAAGCGGGACGCAAGCAAGTTAGTTCTTGAGTATTCTTTTAATTTATATTTAGCTATTTTTAGCAATTTTCTCTATTTCTCCTAGTTGTTCATTGGTATTTTCTACACACACACACACACTCGCAAACACACACTATTGACGTTTGTTGTTATTATTACACTTCTGTTTATTATTGTTGTTGCTATTTTATTCCTATTCCCATTTTTGTTCTCGTTTTGCTAGCTATCCTTAATGTTAAAGCACAAGGAATTTTAAGAAAAAAAACAAAAGACACAATCTCACTTCGTATAAATATTTTATCTAAAACAAAAACCCAAGAAAAGGTAACAAATCAACACTCAGATGAAAGTAAACAAGTAAAAAACGCGTTATTTTTCAGTTTGCTGCGTGTGCATGGCTACGTTCATGTGTATTTGTGTGTTACAATTACAGATGTGAATGTTTGTGTGCCCACATACCGATTGGGAAACAAATTTACTTTAGATTCAATTTATATTTCATACACATTCTTATGGGACTCACAAATCAATCGGAAAAAAATTGTACAATAACAGAAGTTTTTTTTTAAATGAATTATTTGTTTATTTTTATGCATTTGTACAATAATTTATCATTATTACAGGTTTTGCGTACTAGTACGGCTTTATGCTTCTTCTTATTACACATTCAACTGGTGTATGGAAGAAGAAGAAGAAGAGGAGCAATGAGCGCGTGCGTCACACAGGGTTGTTTTGCATCAAATTAACAATTTCCAGCGAGTTGGCAGTTTTTTTTTCACTTGTTTTCTATTTAAATTAGACAAACGAGCGCACATCAGAGAAAATTTATGTTTATTGCATTTTATCAACAACCAGCAAACAAATATATACTGTCGTTGCTGCGAACAACGACAGCAAGTAATATTAATAACGACAACAACCTGAATATTAGCAAGGAAGCAAACAACGGATAAGACTTTGTTACGGAGATAAGCGAAAGCGATAAACAAACTTTAAATAGAAAGAAAATAAGTAGATCATCAAAAATAAATTAACATTAACAAAGAAGGCTGGTAAACGACGCTATTTTAAAGTATCAGAGAACTAGTTATAAAAAACTAAAATCTTAGTACGGCGTTAACCATAAAACAAGACGATTACTAAAATCACAGACACCGCGGCAAAAGGCAAATTCCATTCTAATTTCTCAAGATGTGTGTCATTTTCTTCTACGTAAACTCAAATCCTGGACCTGGCGGTTACAAATTGATATTAGCCTCGAATCGAGACGAATTCTATAACCGTGAGACATGTAGTGCCATTATTTGGGCTAATATTGATCATGTATTTGGCGGTAAGTTTGCTTCTAAAGTCAAGCCTATTTTAGACTTTTTTTTTTTATACAATCGAAAACATAACTGTTAAACTATTAAATATATGTATTTGTATGTAGGTGTCGATTTAGAGCCTGGCCGTGAGGGTGGCACTTGGCTGGCAATGACTTGTCAAAAGAAGAAATTCAAGGTGGGAGCGCTTCTAAATCTCACCGGTGAACCGAGACCACGCAATCCAGTCGGTATGATAAAAAAGAAAAAAAAGTCAACCAAACAAACAAACAGACAATATAAATAACCTCATTTAAAATCAGCAACACCATTCCATCAACAGCACAGCGCACTCACTGCCCTTTGTCATACTTTGCTTGCAAAAGACACTTTCATTATTGATATGCATGCGTTGCCTGATGAAAAATTCGTTTATTTTCTTTGTTTTGTTTTGTTTGATTTTATTTTTTGTACATTCTTCTTTATTTTTGTGTTTCTTTCTTTCACCCCGTTTAACTTTATTTTATTCTACTTGTTGAAGTGCACAATAACAACATTTTGCAACTGCATAAATGTAGCAATATTGAATCCTTCAATTCCATTCCATGTACCAAAAGACAACAAACTACAACAAATCATAATAATTTTTTACTAGGACGTGGCATGATTGTTAGCGATTATGTAAACTCAAATGAAAAGAAATTCGATTGTGTCAACTATAATCAAAAGCTCTTAAAAGATTGCGAGAAATATAGCGCATTCAATTTTGTATCCATTGAGATTGAGTAAGTTCAATTCTTCAATTCTTATGAAAATCGAAATACTAATCATTATTTTTATTATTCGCAGAAAAAATACCGAGGAGCCAGCACAGATCAATTTACTTAGCAACATGCCACTCTCGCTAGAATCATATGAGCAAGGCAAATGCTATGGTTTTGGGAATAGTTTACCTTCAGCGCCTTTCGAGAAAGTACGCTATGGTACTAATCGCTTCTCTAAAATCGTTGATCCTTTCATCAACAAAGAGAAAGGCATTGAAGCGGATCAAAAGTCAGAATTGATTGAAAATTTGAGTAGTTTGCTCAAGGAAAAAACCAAATTTTGGCCAGATGCTGAATTGGCTCGTCGTGCCCCCGGCTGGGGTGAAGGTCTTAGTTCAATAAATGTTCACATGCCAGAGCATGCTTATGGCAGTCGAACACATACCATAATACTGATCGATTCCGAAAATAAGCTGAATTTCTATGAGGAAACCTTGATCGGGGTAAATCCTAATGGTAGATGGAAGACGACACACTTTGAAAGACAATATAACGACTAAGAGAAAATCGAAAGAATTTGCGAAAAAGAAAGAGAAGGAAAATACATGCATAGCATATTCGCATTAATTATAATTAATATATTATTGAGAATAACTTTGATTTAAACACAAATAGCACTTTCTATAAGAAAAAAAAAATATATATATATATATAAATACATAAGTATAAAAAAAAATGTCTTATCTAGTTGCTTACATATGTCCTGCACAAAATTCCAAGGTATTTAAAATATTTTATCATAAATAAACTGGCATCTTCAAAAGGATCCAAAGTGTTTAATTATTTCATCCTTTCCTGTTTCATACTTTCAGACATTTTTGTTGTATATTTCATTTACATACATAGTTTAATTTCTAAATCGACTTTTAAAATATTTTAGAAACAACTTTCTTCCATTCCGGATTGGCGGCTCCTTTTTCTCTCTTCGATTTATTTCTTGTATTTCTTGCTAATTTTACCACTCTTTTGACCTCTGCCAGCACTGACCATTTTTTTTAAGTTACGTGAATTTGATAACTTTTTACTAAATAATAATAACATTAATAATATAGAAATTAATTAGTTTATAATCATTTGGCATTTTATAATATATTACTTACCGCTTATTTAAACTATTACGAGTTAGCGGTATATATGCATATGGATCAAGTTTACCACGTTTCTTCATATCACCCTTAGCTTTTTTCGTGCTATAATAAGCACCACCACCATCATTCTGCGATGCAGATTTGGCAGACTTCATGGACTTGGCTGAATATCCAGATTTCATGGATACAGCATCACTACTGATGGAGGGGCCTAGTTTGCGATGAATACCCTTTCCACCAGTTAGATAATGTGAAGCACCTGAACGAACGCTTGACGCAGCATCACCAGGTTTACGTTTTCGATTAACATTAGAATTAGAAGGTCCTGCTACTACTTGATTCTCTTCATCACTTGAGTTTTCCATGCCAGGTTTTAATTTCTTCACACTACCGGTGTCACTATCATCATCGTCGTCGTCGTCACCATCATCTTCATCGTCGTCAGACGAACTAGCGCCTCGGCGCGCTTTATCGCTTATTATCAGTCTACCATCCTCAGCAGTTTTAAAACCACGATTAGCATCTACACCCTTAGCAGTAGTCTTCGATGATTTGTTGTTTGTACCAGATAAATCAGGACGATTTGCTATATAAAAAAAAAAAAAGACATAAAATAAATCCATGAAATTTTCTTGCCTATTAATAATAATCGATAGATGATTTACTTACTTAAAACATTGGCAATCGATTTAATATCAGCCAAATCAACAATATCCTCAGGATCTTCACGTATATATGTACTACGATGTTTATGGTTTGATTTCCCTGCTATCTTCAGCTTAGAATCATCTTCCATATCATCGGGTAAATCAGAATCCGAATCAGCCAAAATATCATCAATCCTAAATATATTAAAATATATAATGTAAAACAGGTATATAAATTTTTCATCCAAACTTACGTAACACTCTTCTTTTCCAACGAAGGCTCAAATTCATTAGCTGAGTCTTCATCAAGATCCTTTTCATGTGCATCAGCAGATTCCTTGCGGGCCTCACGACGTATTTGTTTGCGTATCTTTTTGATACGACGATGCGTTACTTCATCATCGCCAGGTACAAATGAAGCCAAATCAGATGGTGTGAATAGCTTACATAGTTTCTTAAGTAAATAACCAATTTGTATGCGACAATAACGTTTAGTATCATTGGTCATAGCAGAAAGTGAATGCATCTAAAAAACAAGATAAATATCACAACATTTTTAATATTACATTATATGTGTATGTATATATATCTCAACTTACAATATTCTTCAAATGTTTATTGACATACGGTGTAGGCAATACTTTGATAAAGGTTATGATAAATGCTACAGAAGCTTCGGCTTGGTGACGTGATTTCTGTACCAGAAATACGTTCACCTGTTCCAGAATATAATTTATGGTCTTAATTGACATATTCAGCTCTTGATGTTTTATTAAGCTACGGAACGCCAGTATACTATTGGTTATTAACATTTCATCGCCAGCGAAACCGACTGTTAATATATCCACCATATCGTTGAGTTTGCCTGCCTTGTGATAGATATCAGAAATCAATTTAACTATTTCTTCTGCTATGTTCTGCTTGCGTGTAGACAATTCTCTGTAGTTAAGCACAGTTTCAGGTAATGTTTTGATAATCAGTTTGTCATTGCACGTGAGTGATTCATTATTCTTAATCAATATTTTGAGGCAGCTAAAGAATTTAAACAAAACAAAGGATATGTTAATAAAAACAAAAAAAAAACAACAAAAAAAAAAAAAAAGGTTATCTTAAGTTGTAATATTCTTCACGCATCCCCTAGAAAACGTTTTTGTCTATGCTCCTGTGTTTGAGGATAAATAAATATTACAAGACAGAGTCAGTTTATACACTCTATTTCAACATTCAGACAGCAACATTTGTATAGGAGCTATGTGAGACACTAATTCTAGATCCTAGATCTTGTAATTTGCATTATTGATGAATATGGGTCAGCCATTTACAGTATTCCAATTTCTGTTCGATAATATGGAAAACAAAAAAGTTTTTCTAACAAGAATATAATTTGAATTTGGGTTTGTATGGGAAGTATCCCCTAGAGTTCCGATTCGGCTGATTCCAACAAATGTGCAGCCTATGATACAAGGAAAACTTCGTGACTTCACCTCTCGAGCTGAAAAACTAGTTTGCATACATATAGACAGACATATGCTGTTAAATCAACATATCTCGTCAAGCTGATCAAGAATAAATATATGCATATACTTTATGGAGTCGTCGATGTGTTCTTCTGTCTATTAGAAACTTTATGACGAACTTAAAATACTATTCACTGCGTGAAGAGTATAAATATGTTTAATTGTTATTAAGTATAAAATATAAGAAAGGATCTTTCGATGGATTTAAAGCTTTGTGGAGAAGACAAGAATATAAAGTAGCATTCGGTAAATCAATGTCTATTATTTGATAAGTGATAAAATTAGTTTAGTTTTGAAATTTACTTTTTTTTTTTACTTTCACAAGTGCTACTTGTTCAATATATATGAACACCATATATTATTTTGTAATTCTTCTTCATGCAAGGCGAAACCGGAGACGGAACAGTGTTAATTCAAATCGGTTGAAACGTTTTAAAGCCATCCAAAATGATACATCAGATCCGTACACAGTGGACGGTCAATAACCGACAACATCTTTGACAAAGTTCTCGAAGACTGACATGTGACTGTGCTTCAGCAGAAGTATCGCGTGGAAGCGATGCACTGAAAGCAGCTTGATAATTAGATGCCACATGAGTTGTCTACCAAGAACCAATTCGACTGCGATGATGGACGAGGAAAGACAAAGTTTCAAAGCACAGGAAGATTTTGTTGTGTTTTTGGTGTTTTTGTTCGGGCAAAGCACTTAATTTTGATCGTTTCAACTTTAAAGGAAGCCATCGGCCAGAAGGGACTTCTGTCCCATCAGGACAACGCCTTGGCTCAATTATCTTTGGAGACCCGACTGAAGCTCCGGAAACTTTTATATAGTTCTGTTTATAGTTCTGACATCACTCTATCGGATTAACCATAACTATTTTGGTAATATTAAATTCAGCACAATAGGAAGAAAGGATATCATGATAATAACTTTAAAATGGTAAATGACATCTTTGACATAATTCTGTTACTACTAACTGATAATTAAATAAAACATTAAAGATCATTCAATTACTAAACAACTCGATATGTTTGAAAATAATAAAGAATAAAACTACTCACCTTAAACGTGATGCATGACACACAGTGCAAGTAGTTGAAAATGAATCTAGGAGGACCTTTTGCAAAGCATTTACATTCGCCCTTGCGAACTTTTGACAAGATGCCGAACTGGAAGCCATAATGTTATGCAATAGTCTGTATTGTAAATAGACAAAAAAAAAATAGATAAGAGAGATGATAAAGAATAAGAGCACATTACAAACCACTTAACTTACTCATATGTTATACGCTGTTGTTTCTTAAGTTTTTGTTCATCCTTTGAAACCAATTTTGATTTCTCATTTTTCAGCACAGGCACCATGTAAGTTTCAAAGAAATTCCGAATTTGTTCAGCTGTTAGATGAACCACAAGCAAAGCTGTTATATTATAAATCGAATCATATTCAAATGAACACAAAGTCTGTGCCTTTAATTCATTTGTGAGAGTCTCAAACAATTGCAATTGCACACTATTTGGTGTCTTGGCAATATAAAGAGCAATGACATCGAGGGCACGTTTTCGCATATCAGCCTCATAGGTACCATTTGGTTTTGTTGTATAGATATTAAATAGACGTGGTAGGAAGTTCTTTGCTAATGTAGCCAAAATATCATGACAATTGTTATTCTGTTCGTTGTCTAGTAATTCAATTAGACCATCAAATATCGGTGCACGAAACTCGGGATTGTTGTCCAGAGCACCACCCAAAGTTGGGCCAAGAAACATAAGATTTTCAGGATCTGTTGGCTGACGACAGAAACCGGGAAAGAGACCCCATAACTGGCATGCAAGCAATTCATAAGTATGTGACAAATTCAATTTATTCTCGTTTTTGTGCTTATGCCAATCATTATAGCAATCATTTGCCAATTTCAAAATGGTATCCTTGAAGAATTTAAATGTGGTGCCACGACAACCTTCTCGTAATAAAGGCAACAGCCATGTCTGCTCTAAAATAATTCCATTTTTATTGGCTAAAGGTATTACTTCTAGCACCATCTCAGGACCCAATGATTTGATGGCACTAATGATAGCATGTTCAATTGGTATGCGTAGCTTGTTTTGTGGATCGTAACTTTTGGCAATTGTAGTTAGTGAAGGCTTGAGCTCATTGCTAAAATAGAAACAATTATATAAATTGCAATTTGGACATACAAAACAACTCAATCAAATCAACCCAAACTCACCTGAAGTTCCTACCGCATGCTTCAAATAATATGGAGATAGTTCCTATCACAGTGGTAGATAGTTGACCAAATGAAGAATTTAGTACCTTATCGATAAGGTTTATAATAGAAGTAACTGGGACACGGATTCTTTCAGCTCTTATCAATGAACCACAAGCAGTCGCCAAACATTCCTGAAGCAATTCCCTAATGCTTGTAGTTACACATACAACCAGATCAGTGTTTTCCGAATACCATAGTTCTGAGGTGCAGACTTTAATTAAACGCGGCAGCAATTCTATACATAGTACTTCATCCATTTTAGCTAAATGTATGTAGCCTTCCTTGAGCACTGTTAACCAAGCAACCGATTGATGTATATCACTGCGATCGGGACGATAATCATATAAAGCAGTGAGCAATTTGCCGCTTAATTTCTCTGTTAAATTCTCAGTGCGTTTTTGAAACAAAGCGTGCATAGTTTTGAAACAATTTGTACGCAGCAAAACATTTGCGGCTGTCATAATGGTCAGTAAGTGTTCACAAATGTTATGTATATCCTCGGTACTACAACTAGCTATTGTGTCTTTCAATAGCGATACTGTATGTAACATCAAAGCTTTGGAATTATTATCTGAAGAGGCTTCTCCATTCAAATTATAGATGCAAAACTTGGTCAAACGGCTACTGGCTGGATGAAATTTAGGTGTGACGACAGGTTCAGGTTCACTTAATGCTGATTCATTAGTTTCCGAAGGATTTGGTGTCGGTGGCAACATGAAACAGCTGCCATTCATAATAGCCACAACTGCATGTTGTGCGGCTTTACGTATCTTGTTTTTTAAAAAGAAAAACATATAGATGAATATAAAATGAAATAATTCCTTGCAAATAATTGCTGCTCATACCTTCGGTTTTGAATGCACAGTAAAAGACAAGATAGCATCTATATATTGATTTATAGATGGATATGACCAAGTTAAATATGCTTGAGCGCGCAAAAGAACTGATAGACAGCCAATTAAATTCTTCACAATCGTTTGATTTGTCGACTCTGAAAATCGTTGCAACAACAACAATAGTGTCTGAGCTGTTGCATCGAAACGTTTTCGTAAAACTGGCACAGGCACGGTCTTAATGAGAAAGGACAACAATGCAATGCCGGCTAGAATATCACCTTCCTCTTTGCTGGCCTCGATTTGTTCCATTAGAAGAACAAAATATTCAGTTGATGATTCAGTACCGCCACGTTCCTGTATGATTTCTGTTAGTGCCGAAAGTACTGCGAGCATGTGTTTGTGTAATTCGGAATTTGCACGGAAGCCAACAAGGAGCTTCTTAAAACTGATATTAGTACAATTACTGTAATTCGAAGCAAAGGTTTTGAAGGTGTTCATTGTACCCTGTTGCGACTGGGACCTGGCTTCATCTGCATCATCATCTTCACCATCACGATTAGCCAAGCTTATGGAACGTAAACTACCGGCTACATCATTTATGCTAGCCATATCATCATCATCATGATTATATGCCTGAGCCATTTCATGGCGCATTAAAGCATCAGTCGTAAGGCCTTTTGGTGTGGCATCAGCATTTTCCGATGCTATTATAACATAAGTTAGTAAGTATGCATATGCAAAACGTACAAAAATAATACTTACCCAGATTAATATTTGATTGAAAGAAACGCGATTTTGCCTTCAATCGATGTTTCATTTGTTCCGGATTCGATGTTGCCGATTGCCCTCTACCCCAGGTTTTACCTTTGCTATTACGTTTCAATTTCGAACGCAATTTACCCATTTTTTGTTTTTTTTTTATTTTCAAAGAAAACAAAGAAATAATTTAAATTGAACTAATAAACTATTGAACTCTTGAATCGAAGAAGAAGTCAAAGCAATTCTACGACCAGCACCAGCACGTGTATGCATGCAGTCATTCGCTTATTTACGAGGGCTGTATACATTTCGTTTGCTTGGCAGCACTTTTCAATAAATGGCTTGGTCACACTTTCTCATATGTTCTAGATTCGATGTCGATGGAAATTATTCAGTTCTTTGTTTTTTGTTTGTAGAAGAGAAAGAAACTGTTTAATTAACAGATGCATATAATGCAATTTTCTATGCAACTTGTGCAGCACTTGGCAAGAATTGGCTTGGTCACACTTTTTCAAAAATCAGCTGTTCGCACACCTGTGCCGAATGTATTTATAAATAAATTTTTCGGTCGGGGGTGGATGGAGGGTATTTTGTTTAAATTATTAGCAATCGCAACAAAGCTCCAAATTTATTCACTCTTAATCAGTACTCGTCACAACGCTTCCGAACTTAGAATAGGAAGAGAATCGCGATTAACAGCAGCAAGTCAAGCGAGTCACTTAGTTTGCATTTTCGGTTAATCAGCCTGTCTATCTGTCTATAAGTCACTTACTCATTCAGCAAGTCAGTCAAGCAGTCAGTATGTCAGATTCATGAAACAACAACAGCAAAACATACACCAATGCACAGGGTCAACGTCAACAAAATACGCAACAACAATTAAAATAGAATGTGAATTTCAAAGCTAAAAATTACAATTAGAAAAATCAAATATATAAATAATGCACACATAAATTACTTATTATACTAATTAATAAATGAATCAATTGAATACATAATTGTATTCAAATTAACAGTGCAAACAAAAATTAATATCCACAATCAATCCACGCAATATTATGGAATGGAATATCAGCCAAATTCAATAAAATGCTGACACGCTAATAAAAAATTGTACATAAAGTTATATGTGAAACACAAAATTTTAAATCTCATGTTTTGGAATATCAATTTCAATGTAAAACAGCATCAGCCATCATCATTTGCATTTGGATCTGAATTTGAATCTGCATCCCAGCCTGGTATTCTTCTCTGGAGGGTTTTTTTTTTTGTTACAAAAAATTTATTTATTATAACTGATTTTTTTTTTTTTTTTTTTTTTTTTTGTTGTATATAAAATTCCCAATCATTCAGTCACTTTAGTTCAAGATCATAAATTGTAAATTATAAAAAGAAACCTTTTCTGTATGTAATTTCGTTTTTATTTCCAAAAATATGTAAAATAATCGCCACTTATCAAATTCAAATCAATGAAACTATAAAATTTAACAAAATAAATAAATAAGTAAAAAAAAAGAAGAGTAAAATAACAAAATATCAAAATTTAAAATGAAAAGAAATTAAATTTTAAGTTACAAAATTAAAAAGGTAAGCAAAACCAGCAGCAGCAGGTAGCATTAGCCAACCAACACAACCACCAATCATCAATAACATCAACAGCAATAATTGAGTTGGTGGTGCTTTCGTTTGGGTTTGGGTTTATTGATATTCTTCATACAGACATACATATGCGGAAAGCCAGAGTGATCAAAAGAGAAGGGTAGGTAGGGTTGCTGAGCCATAATCGCATAATAAGCAAATGAAATATAGACATACATATATAAAGAAAGCAAGTAGCTAAACAAAGCTTTCGCCTAAATGAAAATTAGGCCAAGCAGTACCATCACAAGCACCAGAACTGGCAGCGACACCACCACGAACATCAACATCAGCACCATCACCATTAATAACTTCAACTCCAACATCAACGACAACAGCAAAAGCAACAGGGACAG
>JBANCV010000656.1:0-29523 GCA_037040105.1 Amiota albilabris | reverse complement strand
TGTTACTCCCAATGATTTGGCAAGCTCTTCTTGCGTTTGACATGAGTCTTCATCGAGTAATGCCTCCAATTCGGCATATTCAACTTTTTCGATTGACCGGGCCGATCCTTGTCTCCACGTCAAAATCACCACTTCTAAAGCGTACAAACCATCCCTCGCACTGTGAAATCGGCAGAGCATACTCCGGATATGCTTCGGAGAACAATCGATGGGCTGCAGCTGCACTTTTCTTCAAATTAAAAAAATAAACGAGAACTTCCCGCAAATGTTGTTTTGTTGGTACGAAATAAGACATATTGCGAGCGAAAAAAAAATATGGAGTTTACACTTCAAGCAAATGTTACATACTGGAAATTGAAGCTGTCAAATGTTTTATTAATTTGCGCTTTCAATAATTGGATAGAAATAGATACATAAATACTATATACTCATACAAAAGATTTTAAAATTTTGCTGCTTATCAGGCTAGTTGCTGTAGAGAAAGAAAAAAAATGTTCATATAATTTATATACAGATATCAAAATTAAATCGAAGCTAGTAGAACCAACTTGTAAGAATGCAGCTAGTATATGTTAGATGTTGATGAAAAATGAAACTTCAAGATCATTAATACGTTGGCCATATAGATTTCTAATGCAAAATTTACCATTGTAATATTATTGATTATTTTATGGCATTTGCCATTTGCATTTGATGAACAACACTACGACAATCGTTGTAATGAAAAACCAGAAAGAAGGGTATCTTCGACTATGCTGAAGATGTAATACTCTTCACGCATCCCTTAGAAAACGTTTTTTGTATGGGTGCTATACGATCCAGTCATCCTAGGATCCTAGGAAATTTACATGGCTAATGAATATGAATCGGAAACTTATTGTGTCAAAATTTCATGATGATAGCATAAAAAACAAAAAAGTTGTTTTTTAAAATTTGACTGTACTTATATAATTCCCCCCTCTGGGAATAAAAGACGGTAGAATATGTTTATCTATTGTTCTTCTAATGACTACTGGATGGTAGAATATGGTATGGGCTACCAACTCATGATGTGTCTGTTATATTGAATTTGGAAGTACCTACGGGTACGAAGATGGACCAGAGTCTATATTCTGGTACCACGGGTGATCAGAAGCTCAAGTGGATATAGTAATGAGGAGCCTGAATTGAATATGAAGTGTAAACCTGTGGATAATTCTTAAGTTCTGTGCAGGCAGACGCATATTGATGCGTTGTCTGTTGCATTACAGCGATGGATGCTTGGAGCGGAAATGTTGATACACAGATGATGGGTGTTTAACATAAAACTTACTTGTTGAAATATGAAGTCTTTTGGAGGAGAATACTGTTGATAAACTTGTTGTACTAATGATTGTTGGTGAATATTGTGAGGCTGAAATGTTTATATGCTTGAATGAAATGTTGATGCACTTTGCATCCGGTGTTTGATACATAGTAGTTTAAACGTTGAAATGTGGAAGTTGATGATAATGTTGTTTGGTTGAAATGTGGATATTTGAAGCTGAAATGTTGATACACTTTGCCCACCCGATGTTTGATATGTTGAAGTGACATATTGAAGTATTGAAGTCATTGTCGAAATAATGTTGAACTTAAGAATTTTTCTGCTTGTGCGTGCTTTATATTTTGATGACGGTCGTTGTTGCTATATCTTTGTGCTGATCATTGGGTACGGCCCCCTCGGGGGAGTATCGTGGTGGCTGTGGTTGAAACCCAAATCGCGGGTAGAGTTAGCTTGCTAGCTCGCCGTGGAGTTGCGGTATACAACCAAAAACGCTAGATAGTCCTCGACTCTTCACCAAAGGGTCTAGTATGACTCAAATTGGTACCTGCGGATTTATCCAAGGGGTCGCCGATTGACGTCACTCAATCTAATGTTTCAATGCATCGTGATATAGAGTCGTAAAGACAGGTAGTCACGTTAAACAAAAAGACTTAATTGTACTTATATAATCAGTTTGCTTTCTGACGAACCAGGGATAGAACGTAGGTGTGAATTTTCTCCCGTAATATGTCTGATTTTTGTGATTGCGATTCTGTGTGATCATGCCGCGGGTGTTAGTGCAAATAAGTGTTATTTTGTGGCGACTAATTAGTAGTTGCCGCTAATAATACATTTTGTATTTTTATTCGTGTATTTCTTTTCTTTTTTAATAATTTTTATTTTTTCAGTTGTCTGTGTATTGGTGAGTAGGGTGGAATTACTTATTTTTATTTTCAGTGTTGTACTAATCACTTTATATCAGTGTTGTAATATTTTTTCAGAGTTGTATTTGTTGGGTTTTTGTCCGTGTTTTTAGGGTTGGGTTTTTGTTTAGGATTAAATTTTTGAGGGTTTTTGTTGTTTGTGGTTTTTGTCGTTGTGGGTTAATTTTTAGTTTGTTTCCTTTTTTGTTGTGTTATGCCGCCGAAGAGGAAGAAGACTGCTATTGCTGATGAAGGCCAACTGCCCCTGCTGTGAAGCCAGTTGAGACCAGGTCCTTGGTGGTCAGAAGCAAGACTTCTGGCCGATCCTCCGAGGACGTGACTGAGCAGGTGGTGAAAGAGGTAGGACCAACACTGGGAGTTCGTGTTCACGAAGTGAAGCCGTTACGTGATGGTGGTGTGGTTATTCGCACCCCATCCGTAGGGAATTGAACTGACTATGGTGTTTGTGTAAGTGTGACTGGTTCTTTTGGCAGGGTTTTTGTGTGTAGTATGTATTTTAAATATAGTGAGTTGTTGGAGCCTTATATTTCCTATATGGATGAGATATTACTGCTTGTGGGTAACGATCCCGTCATCCTCGGTGTTGATGCGAATGCATCGTCCCCCTTGTGGTTCAGTAAAATACCTAATCATGTGTTTGGGTATTGGAACCGCATAAGGGGTGAGGTGGTAGCCGAATGGGCCGTATCCCAGGATATAATTGCTCTCAAGGAGCCCAGTGAGTGGTATACCTTTGAAGGACCAGGTTTGGGTTTGAGTGGAAGATGAAGGGTGGGTGGGATGTAAGTGATCATAATGTCATTGAGATTATTATGACTTATACCCCAGCGTTGCATGAAAGGGAACAAGTGAACGGCTGGTCTGTGAGAAATCCAAACTGGCCGTTACACAGTGTGAATGTGCGAGAGGCGGCAATGGAACTTCCATTGTCACATTTCTCTGAATTAAAAGTAGATGAGCATATTGAGTGTGTGAATAGGTGGGTGAGTGGTGTGAATGATCAAATGCTTCCAAGACGGCGTAAAGGTAATCTTGGAAGAGTGAAGTGGTGGACGCGTGAATTGTCTTTGAAGCGTACTCTGGTTCGGAGACTTCGTAAGAAGAAGTATAGTCGTGTGTTAAGATAGTACAAGCATTTGCTTGTAAGTGTGAAAGAAAATGAATGAAGAGCATTTCTTCAACGTAATAAGGATGATCCTTGGGGCCATGCTTATAGGATTTGTAGGGGTAAGGGTGGGCGAACGAGAGTGTGTGCTTTCTGGATGGATTGACTGGAGAGATGTGAAAAAACATCTGGAAGATCATTCCTGTATACATGAATGTGTTGTACGGTAAATGTGTGTCTGAGGGATATTTTCCCAATGTATGGAAGTGCACTAAGGTGATTGTCCTTCTGAAGTCGCCTGATAAAATAAGGAGCACTCCTCATTCTTTTCGGGGCATCAGTCTCTT
This sequence comes from Amiota albilabris, assembly GCA_037040105.1. Taxonomy (NCBI): domain Eukaryota; kingdom Metazoa; phylum Arthropoda; class Insecta; order Diptera; family Drosophilidae; genus Amiota; species Amiota albilabris. Next base: position 25,842 of record JBANCV010000656.1, on the reverse strand, counting down.
GCCGCCCCTTGGTAAGGTACTGGAAAGAGTTCTGGTAGTAATGCTTCAGGAGAGAGTGAATGAACACATGTCCGATTTACAGTTTGATTTTAGGAGGGGTAAATACGTTGAAGATGTTTGGAACTATGTGTCTAAGTGTGTTCGGACTAGTAGTTCTAAGTATATGCTTGGTGTGTTTGTTGATTTTAAGGGTACATTTGACTACCTAAGTTGGGAAAGCTTGCTAAGGAAATTGAGAGACTGTAGATGTCCTATAATAGCTTTGTGGAAAAGCTATTTTTCTGGCAGGCGTGCTTGTGTCGATGATTCTTATGAAAATGTTGGTGTGGATGTGGTTCGTGGTTGTCCACAGGGTTCAATCTGTGGTCCACTTATTTGGAACCTCATGATGGATTCTTTGTTGGTTCAACTCGGGCTTTTGGGCAAAAGTTGTGCGTATACTCATGATCTGCTCATCCTGATTGAGGGGCAGTCGCGTTTGGAAATTGAGCGTAAGGGCGAAGAGCCCATGCGCTTAGTTTCTGAATGGGGCAATGGTGTTGGTGTGGCAATGGATAAGACGGTGTCAATGCTGCTAAAAGGGCAGGTTGGCACAAAGTCGTCATCCTGTTGTCAGACTTAGCACTGGCAGCCTTCGGTATATTACTGACGTTAAATACCTTTGTATCACCATGGGTGAGAGAATGAATTTCATCGCTCATATTGTTCTTCTCAGAGACCAACTGCTAAGTGCGGTTGGAGGTGTGCGCCGAATTTTGCAGAGTGATTGGGGTCTCAGCAGACGTGCTGTTAGCATCATGTATGGGGGTTTGTTTGTCGCTTGTACGACATATGGATTTTCTGTGTGGTGTGATGCTGTAGGCAGGAAGAAAGTTCTGTCATGCCAGAGGGTCATCATGTTGGGATGTATGCGTGTGTGTCGCACTGTCTCTACTGAGGCTTTGCAGGTTTTGTGAGGTGTAGTACCCCTTGATTTGGAAGTCAGGCGTAGAGCTATTGGCTACAAAATTATCAAGGGTCTGCCATTGCTACAGGATGACTGGTTGTATGGTGTAGATTTGGACAGCTTAGGTCGTATTGCGTGCAAGAAGCGTCTGAATGAGTGTGTTTTATCTGAATGGCAACTCAGTTGGAACAATGCTGTGAATGGGAGGGTGACATATAGGTTAATTCATGATGTAGCATTTATTGTCGGTCGACCAGCCTTTGGTTTTAACCTTTAGCTTGGGTTCCTGTTGACTGGCCAGGGTTCCTTGAATTCATTTTTATATTCAAGGTCCCTAAGTGACAGTGCAGAATGCCCTTGTGGATCAACGTGTGAAACATGACAACATGTTCTTTGTGAGTGTTCTCTATATGATGATTTGAGGGATTTGAATGCGTTCGGTATTTTGAGTATTAATGGGTATTATGATTTTAGTCAGGCGCTCTCCAATAGTGATAGTGTTAGGTGTTTACATATTTTTGCACGTGCAACATTTTTGAAGCGTCGACAGTTTGTTTTGAATGGTGCATGAGTGGATTAGTATGTGAGTGCATGTGTGGGTGTGTTCGTGAGTGTGGAACTTGTGTTGCCAAGGGTAACCAGCCCCTCAGCTTCATAGAGCTGTACTGGTAGTGGCTTTGTCACGAATATCTGAGCAGAAGCATTGTCTGGTACCACAGGCGTGTAGATACTAGCTGTCTCGGCCTACTACCTATACGTCAAAGTTGCTTTTTGTGACTGTGGGGACAAAGCTCGTATGATCTTGTATCAGTTTAACAGCTGCCATTTTGGCGGAAGAGGTACGAATAGACCTCGCTCTTAACAGTGAGAATGCTATATCCACGAATATAGTTTATATACTGTGCCACCTGTGGGAGACATTCCTGCATTATATTTGAAATTGAGCTTTGTTCGAATATGGGGCACCAACCCATAAACTTTTTGGGGTTTGAATTGGTAGCACCTCGGGTACGAAGTCTGACCAGAGGCTCTATCCTGGTACCACGGGAGGTCAGAAGCCCCACGCTTGTTCGTGGTGGCTGTGGTTAACGCATATGCGGGTAGAGTTGGCTTGCTGGCTCGACGTGGAGTTGCGTTATTCAACCGGGTGCTGTGACCCATAGAGCGGCAAAGGTTTAGGTAGGCCTCGCCCGAGGCCAAGAGGTGAGTCATATGACCAAGATAAGTATTGCACGAATTTTGTACTTGCGGATATGTGTCCAAGGGGGCGTTGATTGACGTTATTCAATCCTGTGCTTGGCACCGTGATATTGAGTCTTAACGACAGATAGTCACGTAAAACTTTCATGTATTATATAATTTTTCCTTTTTCTTCCCATCTTCAAAGAGAATTTCGTGTATGAAAAAATCAAATTAATACATACTTATCTTACTCTTGCATTTCTCCTATCATATTTTAGTTTAAATAAATGGCTTGCATTCTGATAAAACAAAATATATTATATTTTGGATATATTCACGAAAAGTTAATTTATAATGTTGCAATTTTGTTTGCACAACTAATTTTGCCACTCACGATCCATTTCGCGTTTCATGTGTCAATTAAAATATACTTTACAACATCCTCTTTTCTGAGATGTCACCATCTACCATCAAGACTAAAATCTTGCGTCATCAGCATCGGTTCAAACTGGAGGCTAGCTGAACGGAATATCGCTCAGTGGTTCTCCCATCCCGACTACCTTTTAATGCATCTGATCACTCAAGGCTGTTAGTAGGCGTATAGCTAGCTATTTAGCAAATAAATTTCCCCCACATACATTAAATTAATCTTAAGTCTGATTATTAATTTTGTTACTTTTCTCTTAGTTTTCTGACTACATTTAAGTTGACAGTAAATTTTATCATTATATATTATTTTCAATAAATAAATAAATAAAAACAGACAGAGGAGAGAGATCATTTCAAAGCAAATACAATATTTGCATCCAAAATATTCTGTTCAGTCTATATCTATCCCCTTTTGCCCAAAAATTAGATCAACTGCGAACTTCTGTGTGTTTCCCGTTCTTTTTTCTTCGTAAATTCGCTTCTTTTTGAACAACACACGCTGATAGCTTTCATGCAGTTGTTGTGTAATTGTAATTTTTTTATTTAGATTTTCTGACTTATCCGTTGAATTTTCTGTAAATTTTATTATTTATTGTGGATATGGCAATAGATATACACACTCTGTGAAAATTTGATGTGTCTACTTAACGTGGTTCATGAGTTACAGAATCAAAAAATGTGACGATTTTTTATTTTTTTTTTTTTTTTGTAATATTTGTTTAACTCATAAATGTAACTTTATATCACATACCAGTGCCTTGTTTTTATACTCTTCACATAGTGAATAGTATTATAAGTATTATATATCCACCAACCATGTATATTTCAGGACGCTCGCACTATTAGGAGGGGTATCGCCCATAAAAACCCCCTACTTAAATTCATGTTCCTATTAGAAAAACATTTTTTTGTTTTTTATGCTATCATCTCTACTTTGACTTAACCCAAGAACAACACAAGTTCACATCCACACATATAAAATGCTTTGTTTCGATTTGACAGTGTCTCAAATGTGTTTAGTGTTTATTTTTAAGCATTTAAAGTCAAACGGATAGTAGCCGAAGTGTGGGACTTGACTCACTCACTAAACCCCAACGGCCCAAGTTTTACAGTCTTCCTGGGTATGTATTACGCCAAGGAGAAAATAGGGATCATTATTGCTCAAAGTCTGCTTCTACCCCATGTAAACAAGATACAAACTTACGTTAGAACTTCTTCGCGATGTCAAACTAAGGACCTTTTACTTTCACGTTCGTCTGAACTCGACGTAACCGTTCAACACGACGAATCTCTGACATGATTTGAGCTACCGCCTGATATACTGCATCTCAGTTCAGCTGTGTTTGATACAAATTGTAGATGCAATTCGTTACAGTCGGTTCTTCACCAAACGCTGCTGAGATCTGCCAACATCTAATCTCTCAACGTTTGCTGAAAAGAAGAAGCTCCATTTTATATTCGACAAGGTGCAGATCTTTTTGGCTCAACTCTCCTAACAGCATCGTTGCCAACAAACCTCGATGAACTTAGCCACAACCGCAGTCACCAAATCATCGGCATAGGCTACGTTGGTCATGAAAACATTAAGGATGTCATCATATAACGCATTCCGTAGCAAGGAATGCCAAAACTGATCCCTATGGTACACCTCCTGAGACTCGTACTCGAGCTCTCTGTCTTCCACAGAGTAAGTTAATCGTCTTTTAGTAAAGTATTCAACTATAACTCGGATCAGTTAATGTGGAACATTAAACCCTCTAAGTGATTCAATAATGTGCTTCCACTTCACAGTGTTAAATGTGCTTTGCATTTCAATCGTCACTACTGGAGAGTGTTTCTTACTACCACCTTTTCTCAGTTTACCTGTAATAGCGTTTTCGGCAATGTCCTTGGCCACTTTCATTGTGTCGATCTTTGAGCGTCCTTACGAAATTCATACTGATTTTGTGACAAGCCGCCAGCTGAACTAATTTCCGTTTCCAAGTTATCCCGCACCATTCGCCCAAATACTTTTCTTACAATATGCAACATACTTAAGAGTCTATATGAAGAAAGCTCCGCAGGTGACCTATTTTCTTTCGATATTAGGACCAACTTTTAAATTTTCGATCTATCTAAAAATTAAGACTTTTTGTTTTTGAATTGAATATTATAGATAAATTTTATAAATGAATTGAAAACATTTGCTAACATAATTTCTTTTACACAGTTTACTGCATTTACTCCAAAACTGCACAGCATCCGAACAATTTTGAATGCACTGTATGTATATCTCGTATCTCGAACTATTCGCTCTGCATACTTAAAATTACATTAGCAACGTTTGTTGTAATATTTGTGTTTTAGCGTATGAATCAGAGGAAATCTTCTATTTTTACAAATGATTTTCATAGATTTTTGTTATATGTTGTAACAAATTTCTATATTGTTACACGTAAAACGAATGTGAGGTTTTTCATAAATTATTTTAATAATAGTTTATAATATTTTAATTTCATTAAACGCAGCGAAACAGTTTGGTGTTTAAGTGAATTTCTTTTGAGTATCAGTTTAAATATTATTATTTAAACATTCAATAAAAGTCGATACACTTTTGTATCATTTCATAGGTATTTTTAGTGACCATTTCTCATTGATTGAGATCATTTTGGTAATTAATAAATGAATAGGTATTAAAGGAGTTCAATTGTCAATTACATATCATAATATCTGTAAAATTAATACTTGAGTTGGGACATCAATGGCGAGATATATTAGATTCGTTATAAAATGAAATTATAGAATCGCATGAGTACAACATAAACATACATATGTACTTGATATTACATAAAACATAATTTAATCTGACTGGCTATTTGGCCTGGAGTTTAGTGCGCCGAGCTTACATCTTGGAGTTCCCTATCATTCTTTACTCTTCTCCTGAGCTGAAGGCCAATTTTTGCAATTTTTATTACAAGAAAATTATAAATTAAACCAGAAAGAAGGGTATCTTTGACCATGCCGTAGATGTAATACTATTCACGCAACCCCTAGAAAACTTCTTTTGTATGGGAGCTATGTGATCCAGTATTTCCTGGATCTTGAAATTTACGTGGTTGATGCATTGATAACATAAAAGACAATAAAGTTTTTCAAATAAAAACATGAATTTGAGAAGAGGGTTTGTATGGGACGTACCCGTCCTAGTGGTCCGATTCGGCTGATTCCGACAAATGTGCTGAGTATGGTAAACAGAAAGCTTTGTGCAAAAAATATTCTTCGTTAAGCTTTCTAGCTCAAAAGCTAAAAGACTAGTTTGCATACATACTGACAGACAGACAGACGGACATGACTAGATCAACTCGTCTCGTCACACTGATCACGAATATATATACTTTATGGGGTCTACGATGTCTCCTTCTTTGCATTACAAGCTTTATGACAAGCTTATAATACTATTCACTGCGTGAAAAGTATAAAAATATGATTGTATAAAAAACTCAATATAATTATCAGCATTAACATCATAATCGTAATCATCGTTATGTAAATTGTGAACAACATCATAATCATATAATGTATTGTACTTAAATTGCCGTTTCAATTCTGATCCAAAAACAAAAAGTTTACATTTATTTTTCATTTTGTAAATTCCTTCTTGCAATTTGTGATATTTTTTTAGCCATGGTTGATTTAAAATTCAATGTAGCATATACTTAACAAGATAAACTCATAAAGTTGTACGTACATTCATTTTGTATCCAAGGGCACGTGTTAATAGCTAATTTTATTATGCTACTCGTGTTTTTATTTGTATTGGCCAGTGAATTTCGTATTTTGATTGTGAATGAACGAATAATGAAGAGTAATGAAATATTTTCAATCGACAAATTGATTTTACTATCTTATTGGATTAATTATTTGCAAGCAGATATACTATGTTTCTTATCCAAATTACTGTACTAAAATAATGATAATTTAAATACTGATACTTATATTTAAACTTCATAATAGGACTTATTTGATAAGTTACATTTTTTGCTAGGCATTCCCCATTAAAAAATATGTATAACATTATTTTGATTCTTGTTTTTGTTTATTGTACCTCTTTAAGGATGTATACCTATTCTGAAACATGCTTATCACTTCTGTTATGGATCATATTTTGTCCAGCTTGGATACACATTAATCTTTAATATTGAAGTTATAACATTTTTAGGAAATCTTTTTTGGCAGATGACTGAACTTATTCATAGTTTTAACTTTCAACAAATTTTCTATATATTTATCTGCAATAGAACGAATGCAGTCAGATCAATCTACTACAATATTATGGTAATCAAGAATTTTTTGATGTTTCTGCAATTAGAATTGTTACATTCAATGTTACAAACATTAGCTTGAAATGATTGAAGAATCGAAAAAAATGAAGGGTATGAGTATAAATCTGATAAGATTTCAATTACTAAGAAACACAACAAAATCTGAAACCCATGATTGTGAACATCGTATAATCTATGTAAACAATTGCATCTTGTATCTTTTAGTATTATGCCGCGATAATACATAGTTACGCAAATATTTTGTCGCTAGAAACTGTAAACGTTTCTTATGAAAAAAACTAAACAAAATAAAAATAAAACAATAAGACATAAAATAAAACAAATTTAAATAGAAAATTTAAGGAAAAGTCTTTAAAAAAAAATAATAATTTGTGAAAAGTCAATGAAGAAAAAAACAAAACAAAACTTAATAAAATGAAATGAATTAAAAAGCATTCACATCAAATCAGATGAACAATTATCGTGATTCATTGTAAAACGGAATAATAACAACAACAACAACTGTAAGATTAACATAAATAAAAAAAAATTAAAATAAAAACAATTCAAAAAATACAAACAAAAATAAAAAACAAATGAAAGAACAAAATTGCAAGCTGCACAATGTTCATCTCATACATGAACTGTGTTGAAAATGATGCCCATGATGGCGTCAGTAATGCTTGCGACAGCGGTGTCGATTCCAATAATACTGAAAACAACCTTGGCAGCCTTAGCAGTATACAATTGAGTACACCAACAATAACCAGAGGCATACAACATAACACAAATAATTTCGACAGTGGTCGTCATCGGCTGTATGGGACTAGCATTAGCAGCAATAGCAGCAACAACAGCAGCAGTACTGAGTTGCCTCAGAGCGATACAATATCTGTGGAACAAATGTTGCATGCAGTACATGAAGAATTCGAAGAAGAAGATGATGCTTATGGTGACAATGACGATGATGATGATGAAGAGAATAAAAATGTAAATGCTAATGCAAATGTGAATCGAATTCGGAATCGGAATCGCAATCGCAATAGAAAGGTGATAATGACAAAAAGGATTGTATATTGCTGCGATAACAATGATAATAATGATAATGATGATGATGATGATGCAGCATCAACAATATCATCAGCATCATCTTCGTCATCGGCATCATCATCCTCATCATCAACATCAACTGAAGCTTCTGCTGCATATCTAATGCCAAACTACAATAACTACACTGATGATTCTGAATCATCGCAGCTGCTTACTCATACTACAACTTTCCTGCCAAATAATACTGGTGTTGGAGTAGGTAGAGGTACTACTACTAATATTATTGGTGGGACAACTACTGTGCGTCGGTTTCGTTGCTCTTCAGTTGGCATGCAAAGAAAATTAGCGTTCCGTCAAAGGAAACTCGATTCACTTGGCACATACCGACGAAATAGGTGAGTATTTTTGAGTCCTTTCTCTTTTTTTTTCATTTTGTTACCCCAATAATGATAATGTACTTAGAAAATACGAGGAGTACTGCAAGTTCTATTATTCTGTCCTTGACGTTATCATCATCATCATCATCTGTCGATTGGTAGCAATTTTCCATTTGAGTGCATCCGTCCATTGTTCAGATGCGCATCAATAGTTCTCTCTTTGTGCAGTATGTGCGTGGGTATAGCGCTGTGTAAATACATATTTTTTGGGAAGAAAAATGTAAATTGAAAAATGAAAACGAAAAACGCGTCAAATACCATTTTCATATGCTTCATATTACATCAATCATTCGATAAATCAATAGCTAAACTACGAATTTACTAACCAAAACTACTCAACGAATTCAGTCGTCAGATGCACAAAACTACTGAAACTTTATGAAATTGAACAAACAACAGTCGAACATTTAGAGTATTTGGAATGTAAATATACGTATATTTGTATATATGAGTAAATGCACTGCTTCATTGTGGTCACCCAATTTTGTCATCAACATTAGCATCATCATCATCATCATCATCATCATCATCATCATCATCATCATCATCATCATCATCACTATTTTCATTTCGCTTACCTTGAATCTATATTTGGACATGAAATGTGAATGCGATGAATATTCAATCTGTTCACTTTGCATTTTTTTGATTGAAAACCTTTTTCCAAATACAAATGACAACTAAACACAGTTAGACTATTGCTAATTCGGTTAGTCGTATCTGTTTGCGATTGTATTTCATTAACAACAATAATGATTGCAACAACAAAAACAAAATACGAAAATGTTGTGCTCAATTGAGACCTTGTTTGTCCGAGAAATAAAAAAATCAAGAATGGCTTCTTTAGACTGTTCTAAACTGATTCTCACAAGTCATCGGACAACAGTAGGAAATTGCTATTACATACGTATCATTTTCACGTGATGTTTCCAACACATAAAATCATGCCTCGGAGACCCAATTAACACATTTCTTGATACTTTTGCAACAATAGATAAGAACTTCTAATTATCATATAATATACATACATAGATAAAGATCAGATCACTTTTACTTATTCTTAAGTACCTCGGAATATCGGCAATTTTGAAATAAGCTCACATAATTTAAAAAATCTCCACTAAAATACGATTTTCTGTTTGTGTAGGATCAATGTTTGATTCCTTGGACTCCAAGTAAGATAATCTTCCAACACAACATTTTTATTGGCCTTATTCACTAATTGAATATCCTGGTGTAAGTGCTACAATGACACGAGACCGTTTTCCCGACACAAAAAACATATGTAGTACATATGGCTGTCATAACTCAAAAAACAACATTAAAAATCACATTTAAAGATTTCAATTTACTCACAAATTGAAAGAGACATTCTTTTCTCACGCAGAGAGTATGTAATCTAAGTATTAACATGCACTTTTACACAATATAAATTCATCATACTTATAACGAATATTTCTACATCAGTCTTGAAGTAAATGACTGATATGTTCTCGGTTATTAAAGCTTTAGTATGAGAATTCTCGAAAGTATCCTGTCGATTTAAATAATTTTTATATATCTCGCCGCCTAATTTGCAGATTGTCAATTTGGAACACTCCGGGGGTCGCGATCATCCAGTGTTTCTTTGATGAAAACTCGTTTGATGAGAAAAGGGGCTGTGAATATAGAGATGGAGTTTCTATTCACAAAAGATGCTCCGCTCGTTCGGTGGAATGACGATGTGATTTTTTACTGTTTCTATAAATAATAGGCTTTAAGTCCCACTTTTTGTGAACCTACAATCAATAAATGGAAGGCGTTGACTTTTCTGATTATGCAACGATTAGCCACTAGTTACTAACCAGAGATCAATACTAGCAAAAAAGGTATAAGCATAAAGAATATTTATAGAAATGCTTAGCTTTATGGGGTTAAATGTTAGGTTATACCAAAATTAAAGTTACCAAAAATTCAGATTTCTTTAATAAGAAATGAAAATAAATATATATGTGTACAATAATTTTTTAATCTACAATATATATATAAGAGTGTCTCAACTTTGAAGGATATATGTATACATATACATTTTTTTACTCTTCACGCAGTTAATAGTATTATAAGTTTGTCATGAAGTTTGTAATGCAAAGAAGGAGACATCGTAGACCCCATAAATTATATACATGTATTCTTCATCAGTGTGACGAGACGAGATGATCTAGCCATGACCGTCTGTCCGTCTATCCGTCTGTATGTATGCAAACTATTCTCTCAGTTTTTGAGCTAGAAAATTTATACGAAACTTTATTTTTACATCAGCCGGATTGGATCACTAGGAGGGGTACCTCCCATACAAACCCCCTACTCAAATTCATGTTCTTATTAGAAGAACTTTTTCGTTTCTTGCGCTATCATCTTGAAATATAAGTTTCTGATCCATATTCATCAACCATATAAATTTCAATACTATGATTACTGCATCACGAAGAGTATTACTTCTTCGGCAAAGTCGAAGATACCCATCTTTTTGTTTTTTTTTTTTTGTTTTTTGTAACCATAAATAGGTTTGCTAAAAAATACTAACATAGAAAATATCAGCTCATTCTATGAACGGGAACCCGTACCTACTTGGTTTCAAAGTTTAGTTTAGAAATTTACTTCATAGAAACAAAAGCAAAAATATAAATAAAATATAATATGAATGATATTTGATAAAATCAAAAGGAAAACACGAAGTTATGAATCATATATCCTTTGTAAAGTGCCTTTTTATTAAATTACTAAAGCGATGAAATGTGCAGAGTTGCGTGCTGGTAACAACTTTAGACAGATCCCAATTAACTATAAGAGACTCTGCTATATTGGAATCATTGCATTTTAATATTGATGCATTTATAGCAGTTACGAAAGGAGAGGGCGGATATGGCAAAAACTGAATTTCAGAAAAATATTTCGGAAATTGTGATGGAAAATGTTGCCAACTGTACATATACAGTTCCGAAGGAGGAACGATTGCCGATTATATCGTATGAAAATGAAAAAAATTTAATAGTTCATCAGGTAAAGAGCAAGCTTTTCAATAAATCCAATACTGGCCGCTTGTACTCTGTTAAAACAAAAACTGAAAGGATGGATAGCTGTTATTATTTTCCTGACGTCATCATGTATTGTATGAATTCGAAGAAAAAATTCATCAAGATACTTCGCTTTTTAAAATGTTTAAGGAAAACTGGAAGAATATTAATCCGGATGACATTCAATTGAGTATTTACTTTTTGAATTAACATTTTATAAACTCTTAAATTGACGAACTTAATGGAATTTAATAGAAAGAATTAAAAAAGTCTAATATGAGATTTGACTACCGAGAACTTATGAAGCTGTCTATAATATATTTGGACGGAGATCAAGAAAATAAATTAAAAATAAGTCCTTTTGCAGCGGTGCACCAAGCGAAATGGATTGGAAGAACCATTTATACTTTAAAAATAAATTTGTTGCAAGCGCAGTTTAGGGGTCATCCACATTGCGCCACACGAATTTCATGATTTCTTTATGAAATTTTTACTGCGACAATAAAAACAAATCTCAAACATAAATAAGAAGTATGTGTTAAAAACAAAAATTCGAATAATTTCGGACACCTTAAGAATATAAATATAAAAATATATATTCATAAAATATATGTATATAAAAATATATAAAAATGATATTTGGCACATGGGAAAAATACTGTCATAATTGTTTATTAACTTACAATCTACAAGTATAAATGTACATATACAAAAATGGATAGAAAAAAAAGTATGTGATCTTCAGCACCGTTTGCCCTTATCGTTGAACATTTGCAGCTTTGAAGCAAGCCATCTTAACGGGAACCTACACAAATAGTTTGTTTGTTAAAATTGTTGTTGTTGTTATTGTTTTTAAAAAACCATACATAAGACTTTTTTTTCAAACATTCAAACCTTGTGTAGTGAACGTGAGTGATTTACATTTACACATAAAATTTTAAATGTCTCGAAGATAATCAATTAGAAGATCAACCATTAATGAGCGGCAACTGTCTACCAATATAGGTATTAAATCTGCTGAAGAGCGTGAAGGACGCCTAAATGTACTCGCTGTCACATCAAATGTTTGATCAAACTTTTCGTTAAAAAGTGAGAGTGAGCGATTTGACGTGTCAATGGGCCTAAATTGACGTTTGATCAAATGTTTGAAACAAATCAAAGCTTCAAATCTCTTCTGCATTTCTACATTTGGTCAACCATTTGATGTGTGGGTGGCGAAATTATCTTTTTTGTGTCAAATTTACATTGCGAAAATATGTGTTTATTGCGGATATAAAACAAAAATGAAAAAAATTTATTAAAAATAGATTAAAAATGCTTTTAGGATTTTACTAATTACATATATTTACTGTTATTAAAATGTAATAATATTTAATAGAATTTAGTAAAAAATTATAGCATTTTCTTAATGAAATGTGGAGAATTAATTATTAATTAATTAAAGAAATTTTCAAATAGCAATTTTATTTATTAATATGTATTTTATATTTCTTTATAATGAAAACATTTCATTTAAATGTAATCCAAAAATAAATATAAATAACATTAAATAAAGAAATAGACATACATATGTATGTACATTGTACATATTTATATATACGTTTTATGTGGACTTTGCCGCGTGCACTGCGTGCGCTCTCTTTAAAATTCGAACTACGTGTGAGCACGTGGGCAACGCATAGAATTGCAGCAACAACAACAAGTTAATGGGCCGGATGAGAACATCAACTTAAGGACCTGTTAAATAAACGTATTGCAGATCGTACAGCAAGAATTAAATTTGATTTATTTGAATTATGAAACTATTTTACAAGTAAATATTGTTAAAGCTGGTACGATGATACGGAATCCACCGTGAGCGGGTCCGGCTCGCACTTGGCTGATTTTTTATATTTGTAATGCAACAAAAATAAATTAAATTATTAAATTTATTGAAGACTTTTTTATGCTGAGGCTTTTAAATGAAAATGTAAATAAATAAAAAGATATATTGCTTTCTTATTCACATTAGAATTAAACAATCCTTATTGACTTTATTCTTGTATTCAATTTTTTCGAGTCAGATTTGCAATTTATTTTAAAAAGTACAATTGTTTTCGTAACCAAAAACAGATTGTCTTGAAATTTCTTACTAAAAAATTATGTATCTATGTATAATAATTAAAATATTCAAGATAAGAGGATTCCTGCAGTGTATTATGCACAACATCATAGCCCTGGTCCTCCAATAACCCTGTTTAATCTCGACCAATGTAGACGGACTACTTAAATCTAAAGCTTCACATGTTTTACCAAAATACTCGTAGCTCAAATAGTTTCTAATGTTCAGTCTCATTAGGAAGTAGAAGAAAGGCAAGTTGTTGTTTTCCTACTGAAAAGTATCATTCAGATATTCGACTGTACAGAGGGAATCCAATACTCTCTTTATGACCTCTGTCATGTCCAATTTACTTAGAAGACTCTATTTTTTTCCATCTGCATTGTATCAAATTAGATTGCATGAGTTTAAATATTTATTATTATTACATTATAGTGTACATATTATGTAAAAAAAAAATAATTATTCTTTTTTGTTTCTTACTATATTTTATTACAGAAGATCAACAAATGCTAGCAATGCACGCCGACCTATAAGGATTGTACCCGATTGGTCAGAGAATGCTGTGCAGGGTGAACATTATTGGAAGCCTAGTTCGGCCTCGGGTGATTTGTGTTGCTTGAATGAAGAGTGCATTGTAAGTTAATTTGCTTATCCAGAACATTATGAAACAAAGAAAAATAAGCTAAATTAAGCATATGAAGCGCGGCTAATAAATGCTACTTAATTCAATTACAAAGTTTACATGTCTAATTTATTTATTGCATGTTTACAACACATTCAAGAAGTTATGCACGCACACAAATAACTCAAATATACACATATACCTATATATAACTACAATTCATACGTATGAGTAAGATAATATTATCTATTCATATGAATAATAAAACTTTTGCCACTTCCATGTTATAGTTCAAGTATCTTAAAATAAATTACATTAAAGTCAGTCTCACTCATCTCAACCTATAGCCTTAAGAATGTTGTTCTGTCTGTCTTTTTATCAGCTTGTGGGTGTCTTCCTATGCTAATTATTTTATTGCACACTATTCAGCACCATACTTATCCTCATGCCACAGTCACTAAACCCGACGACAGCAGATAAACAGTGCTCGCACGCAACAATGATGATAACGATTATGATCATGATGGCGGTGACGATGACGATAACGATAACGAAATCAGTTTGAATTTTCAGTTTGACAAACAATTAATTGCGAAAGTTGCTCGCTTTCATCTTCGTTATTCTTGCAAAGATAGGCAATGAGTTGGCTTAGAAGGATAGATGTGGAGGATGGTGTTCAGGAGCGATGGTCAAACGAAGCGTACCAAGCGTGGGTGCAACATTACCAACTTGTATTAGTTTGATTAAATATTTAAACATCACTTTTTCTTCCCATAATCACAACATATTACTTTATATATTGTACATATTACTTAGTACTTTCTTTCATTCATATATTCGCTTTCATCAACTTTTTTGTTTACTTGTCTGTAATTCGCATATGTTCCATAAATATCATATAACTAACTGACTAACTAAGTAACTATTTGGCGACTACTTTAATTCGTGCATGGAAACATCAGTTTACATTAAGGAAGAATAAACTGGAAAATGAGAAAACGAAAGTAGTGAAAAACCAAGAAGTCTTTCTCCATTTTAGCAAACCATTTGCAACCAATGATTTTATTGTCGATTTGATTGAACTTGTGGAATTGGGCAGACTTCTTGGTACAGAATATAAGAATTATTTTAATCTTAAGTATTTTGATTTTTCTATATCACTACATATTATTAATTATTCACAAAATCTTTGATGGAAAAGTAGGAATAATAAACATAATAATAATATTTTTGTTTCCAGAAAAGCGGACAACGTATGAAATGTTCTGCATGCCAACTAATTGCTCATTCGAATTGCATTCCAATCGTGAATGATAAGACTCAATTAGCATGTAAGCCAACATATCGGGATGTAGGAATTCGTCAATACAGGGAGCAGACAACCACCCATCATCACTGGGTCCATCGTAAGTTGGAAAAAGGCAAATGCAAGCATTGCGGAAAGGTAAATAAATTAAGTACTTGGAAGAAATTCAAATCCTTCTATTCTATGTTTTACTCATTGTCGACATCATCAAACATCATTAGGAAAAACTATTTTATTTTGGCATGTATGTGACATAGGTATGCCTTTATACCTTAGTTACCGTTGTTGTCAACTTTAAAAAGTACCGCGTAATGTGCTTCCAACGTAGTTTATTGTAATTTTTTTCTGAATTGCATGCATGTTTACCGAAAATTAGTAAATCTAACGTATCTGTGGCTTTTGCCTGATTCTTTCTTTTTACCGTCCATACATCCATCCGTTCTTCTCTCCATTCATCATTCATACTTAATGGACAAGAATGATGGTATGAGTGTTTTCTTTGAATCTGAACAATTGCGTAGGATAGGACCAAAATGGAAAAATCTTTTCGTGTTTTCCTTTATTTAATTTTTTTTTTTTCGTATCTGATACCTAATTGTTGTTATACTCAGCAAAAAGTAGCAAGTAACTTAAAAGGGTTTCAACACAAACCGACTAACCACACGGCTCTTGACACTTGTATTTTGTTTACTAAAGTACATATTTTAAAGGAACAGCAAATGTTCCATTACATCCATTTGGCATTAGATACATCAGCAATATTAGTAACCGAGGCAACCAACAACAACACCGACATCATATGTATTGCATGTATTTTTGCTATCTCGTATCTTAAACAAAATCAATGACATCGCATAGTGTTAAGCACAAGGACGTCGTAAGTGTTCTATTCTAGTACACTTACTATTTCTATTATGCTGGTGTTGCATTTGGTTTTTAATACTTTTTGTTTCTGGCTCTTCATTATTTTTTTTTTCTTTTTTTTTCTTTTTTTTTTTTCTTTTTTTTTTCCCCAAAGCTTTGCAAAATTCTGTACCTTCGTAGAACTAAACGTTTTTCATCAAGCTTTCGTCATTTCGACGTTCTCTAAGTGGCTGTCATGGCACTGTTGGCCCATATTTGTCCAAAGAGTTTTTATTATTTGCAGTTACATATAGTAGTTTCTTTTCCGCAGTGAATTGACTGGCATTCCTTGCTTCAACATCGTCATATTTAAGCAGATGGTGTAAACTATTATTCCTCACCTTTGCTTTCACTTCCATTTTCATACATTTTTTCTTGTAAAAGTTTCGTAGAACTGAGTGTCTTGTAAAATGCTTTTATGTATTTTAACACATTGCATTCTATTTCCACCAGCCCCCAACACCCACCACCCCATTTGTTAAATTTTTTCCACAAAGTGTGAATAGGGCTTTAAAAATAATTTGATGGAATCATCGAAATCCGCAGAAGCTATTAGTACATGAAAAAAATTCGCATCCGCTCTTTTTTTTTTTTTTGGAGAGCACTAGCTGCCATGGCTTTCAGCTCAAAAAGTATTAGTATTTAGTTTTTTTCATATGAATAGCATAACTTTTTTTCAAATAGCTTGCCACTGAAGAAAACTTTTACTAAGAAGTATGTTTTTAAATAAATATTATCTACGTTTTTGAAATCAAAAAATCACAAAGGAATTATATAATTTTAGCTAAATTTTTAGGCATAGCAGCGGTACGCTAATTATCATATTGACTCTCACCGTATTGAAAAGCTTTTAGACAAAAATCAGTTTTTTCTATACGAATTAAATTAATCGTACTAATTGATCTTTTAGCTGTCTGTTATTCAAAAAACTCTACAACTTATGATTTCTGTTCGGTTAACTTCTTCATATTTCCAACTTGAGATACTAGAATTTTTAAAAACTTACCTCGTTGTTACTCTTTTTTCTACATTGTTCTTCTAGAGTCTAATTACAATCATCGCCATCTCATTATTCTTCTCTAACATATTATATAATAAATAATTATTCATATTATTTGTGACCTCTATTTTAACAGGCTGTGCAAGGTAAACTTTTTGGTTCGAAGGAAATTGTCGCATTGGCCTGTGCCTGGTGTCATGATGTCTATCATAATAAAGAATCTTGTTTCAATAAGGAGTTAATTGGTGAAGAATGTCGCCTAGGTAAGTTATACAACAACAAATGTAAAAATTTATTAGAGACAAAAGACTGTTTGTACCATTATTAAAATTTTTCTTGTTAAATGAAAAACATTAACGATATTATGCCAATAGATACTTTTAACATTTTTATTTTTATCATTTAGTTAATTCACATTTAATCATTTCATTACTATTTATCGCACTAATTCTTAGATACATGCATATAAAGCCACTTAGGTAAAAACCATAAACTTCTACATCAATCTTTGGATTATGAATTTTAAATGGCTGAAATTTTGAATCAGTATTTTCTTAAGTTTACTTAAGACTCGTAATAGCACAACAATATCGAATATTTTAATATCAAATTTTTTTCAGGTTCTGAAAGAATTAGTTGGATGAGATCTTAAATATTATTTTAATTTTTATTCAAACCAGAGATTCATTGAGTAATACCTTTTAGGGAGCAAAGTTTTACCATTTTTCCCTGAATTACTTTTAATTTTTATTTTCGTTCTCCCTTTTTGCCTGTGTCTTATTTGTCTCACTGTGTCTTACTTCCCTTTAATTAATTACGTGATGTTCATGCAAGTACCTAAATTGCGGTCCATTAAAATTTGTGTGAGTGTCATCGTTGTCGACTAAACAATCTTCACCAACTTCCCACTTAACATAATGATAGTGTTGTCCTAAATACATATATCTGCCCTTGATATCATCCTCCTTACGCACAATCCTTCCCTTGCACACTGGGACAGGTTACCAATTTTTTAGCATCAATTCGAAAAAATTAAGTTACCCAATTATAACTTGCCGAATTTGATATGCACCAAATGGATAAACGATGATCCAATCTATAATCCATTGCTCTATAGAAAATCGAACATTTATAATATTTGTTGAATGCCAAGACAACCTGTAGAAGTTATTATCTGGTAACCTTGGCTATTTGGACATATAAAGACAGACAGCTTTCTGGCCGAATTGCTTGAATATACATATAATTGGGAGTTCGCATGGATTTGCGACTAAAATAAATATGAAAACACAAAAAACATTCGATTTCGAAATTTCCTCTTTACATTCGTTGGTATTTCTATGCCCATTCTGTTTTTGATTTATCCACACATTTCCTTCCACAATGTATTCTAGATATGTTGTTTTCCAGCTATCATTGATAATTTATCCTGTGTATGGTATCTCTTATTTGCAATTTTTAAGACCAATTCAATAAGTCATTTTGTGTGCGCACTTGAGAAAACATTTTTGTTCTGACTGCAATTTAGCTTTTAAATTAAAGCTCACATTCTTTAATTATTTTTTTTTTTTGTTTGTTTTGTTTATTTTATCTCTTTTCTCATTGCTTATATGATGTTCTTAGTGTACTGCTCTTATATCCAGCTTGCAATTGCACCGATTTCACGATTTTTTTCATTCCAAATATTGAGCAACGTTACATGGCAGAACTCAAACATAACTCAATAATTAAAAAATATTCAGAGACTGTGTAAAACCCCGCTAAAACCATCAATAACACGGTTCAATACACCCTTTTGACTGAAATTTCACATACGTAATTATACGTCTTTTGGCACAAGTTGACAGGCTTTCACTATTTAGGACACAATGAAATTTTACACAAAGATAACATTCAACAAGCGCAAAAACAAAACAAAAATGACTTTTCCTAGTTTTACGTTTAACATATCTTGGCTTTTACCTTTTATAATTACCATTCACTTTTTAATCGCACGTGGCAAATTATTACAAGCACAAATTTTGAAGAAAATTATCCGCCATGTACACAAACAGCTAATCTGACTTGGAAGAGATGCCATAATTTCCAAAAATAAATTTTGAATTCATTATAACTCAAGAATGTATTTTAAGATAACTTTATAAAAATCATGTTTCATTTCCAGAAAGAAAAAAAATATCGAATTTACGCCACGCAACAATTATTGCTTTTCTACCTTCATTTTTTCTTTCTGATGGCCATTAAGCACCTTTTCATCATCCTTGCCTTAAGTTAACTTACTGACTGACTAACTGCCTGACTGGTTAGGTTAGTCGGTCGTTCCTTTGTAATCATCGGTACCAATGACACTGTACCGGTGAACAGCTTCGGGCTCTAAGAGGTTTGAGTATTTGTAGATATTTCTGGTTAAGGTCATTCAAATTTATTTCGTTGAAATGACAATTTCTTAAGTTCGGTCGGGTCCGAACGCAACAAAAATCAACACATTTTCTCGTTTTCATTTTCTTTATATTATTTTTCTTGATTTCTCTTCTGATTAACAAAATAAAGAACACAAGTATAACAAAAAAAAAAAAAAAACCCCCCAAAAAAAGGAAAAATACAAATAAATATATATTCACCAAAAATAATATTTATTCTTGTTATCGTGTTGTTTTTGTTGCTTTTCACTAAAATATCGTTCTCGACAAAACAAAATAATAACACAACAAACATCAAGTTAAATACCAAAATGAAATTAGCTTTTCATACTCCTGATGATATAAATTCTGAATGCCTTTGCAAATATTCCCATCCACTCACGTCCTTCTCACATCACATGAATTGTGTAGTGAAAATAAAAAGTTGAGTTGAAGTGTTACAGTATAAAATTCCTTTATTGCGCAACATTTTCAAGTGAAAAGTTAAATTCGTGATTTAGTTTGTTCATTTTTCGCTTTAAAATAGCAATTTTCATGACAATCAAAATCATACCGCAATGCAAAAACGAAATTCTATTTTGCAATACTACTATGTGTAAAGCCTCAAAATTATACAAGTATCAAATAAATGGCAAATACTCGTAGCAAGTGTGATTCCAGGAATTTGCGAGTTATAATTACAGACGTCGGTTAGGCCTATTCAAGTGATGATGATTAGAAATAGTTATGTTGATTTTATTTCACTTATTACACAATTTCAAAAGCTTTTAACTTTAATTTAATTTGTAAAATGAGATAAAATAAAATAACATACATAACAAATATCACAAATAATTACCAATAGTAAAATGTTAAGTATCCTTTACCAAATGAATATTATCATTGTGATAAGCACAACAATAAAAAAAAATCAAAAACATTCGAAAAGTTAAAAGTATCCTGAAGGGTTAACTTTTATTCAAATGAGCGGGCATACCTGTAACACTCAGTGCAGTCATCATCAAGGAGGATACCCTTTCAAACAAAAGCTCATGGAATTGAATTAATATGGTTTATACATTATTATATACATCAAATTGATCTGAAAATAAAAGATTTTTCTAATCATGTGCTAATCAGCTCCATATTAACTTTATGCGCTCTCCGATATATGGTTTTGTGTATTACAAATATAAAGAAAAGTCATCACTTATATGAACGGAATAAAATGTTATAAAATTAATTGGCTTTTGACAATGCAAAGCAATGAAAGATATTCTTCCAATAAGTGCGGTACTTGTATACTATTGCGGTCATACATATAAGTATTATTATTTAAAATATTGCACCCTAACTACAAAACGTTGTTAACTCAAAAAACAGCAATTCGAGAAAATTGCATTTAAAGTTTTTAATTTACTTACAAATTGGCTAATTATAGAAGAAATATTCTCTTCTCATTCGAAGAGTATGTAAGCTATTAACATGAAATTTTTACACAATATTAAACATGACATATACATATCACGAATTCTGCATCATTAACTCAAAAATCGTGTTTTTTGAGTTATCGCCCTTTTGTAGTTAGGATGCCGATAGTTAGTCTGTGGTATTATCATTTTTGTCGTATTAACTATAGCATATTGGAGGATACATCAGAAATTTTCGAAATTGTGACAAGAAGTGTTAGTTTTATTTTGTGCTCCATTTCTCCGACTACTTAACTAGGTAACCAATAAGGAGAAACAAATACTTAATTTCAAAAAGATTTATAATTAAAAAAGATTTTAAAAAATCAATGAATCGGATTTATAAACCTGGGATACTTTTTCCAAATTCCAAAGTAAACCATTCTGACAAAATTTAAATGATGTTTAAGATTAAGGTAAATTTGACTTGAATGATGCATTAAGAAATGACCAAAGACATAAAAAGAAGTAAATAGATATGTACATATGTACTTCATTTGCAATGCTACCGAATTTAGTGTATTTGTGAGGAAATAGTGACTTAAACGACTAACAGGATATAAGCATTGCAGCTGTTTTATTCAATAGGAAGGAATATAAATTGAAGATGAACACGAATAACGAAAGAGTATCGAGTATCAGGAATTCATCTGCTATGTATTACTTAGCATGGATGTGCAGGCAAGCAATGACCATGACCAGTTGCCAAATCAAAAGTTTTGCAATGTTTTTTGATCATGGGTATGAGTTTCAGTTATTTAGTTATATAGTCATCGGTCTCGTTAAACGGTAGTTCTGACTTTCATCATCATCATGTTGATGTTATATACGTACATGGTCCATGTTCATTATACTCTTCACGCTGATAATAGTATTATAAATTTCTCATGAAGTTTGTAACAGACAGAAGAAGACATCGGAGACCTCATAAAGTATACATATATTAATTATAATTGATCAATTGAATTGAATTGTTGTTATGTTAATGGTACTTCTTCACTGAACAATCAAACCAAGTTAAGATGAGCTGAACTGAACTGTACTGAGTTGTGTTGATGTCTTCAAGTGCTTCAACAGAGATGTCTCAATATATTGCATACACTCGACATGAAAAGCTTTTCATATGAAGGATATGAACGCGTTTTCTCCCATTTTCCCGCTTACGTATCTTTGTATGATAATGTGTGTGTCGCATGCTTGTATGCAATATGTAAGCGTATGTCCATACCATAATCAAGGAAACTTGTATTGTCATCGGTCTGAACTAAAAACCAAAAACCAAATAAAACCCAGTTTCTATTGAATTTGTGGCAACATAGAGAACACTGAAATAATACTTAGAATACTCCAACCTTATGTTTTTAGTGACTCAAAACATAAACACAAACATACCCGCACAAAGTGTGTCTGTACAGATATATGGACAGAGTAACTAACTTTAACATGCAAAATGGAGAAAGAAAGTACATTTTTCTATTGTTTTTTCACTTCATCTTTAATACCCTTCACTTTAAGGTGTAAATAGTATTAAAATTTTTTCATGAGAATAGTATTTGATTAATAAATCATCATTGTTTTTCCCCTTATCGTATTAAGTGCCTCCGGTCCAGAGGAGCCTCCAAATGTGAAGTTCTTTTAAATGAAACAAACAAAGCCAAAATATATTCAAACGAAAATATTTTGTTAAACCTTCAGATCAAAGTAGCAATCATATAATTAATTTTATCAGCCCGGGAAACCGAAGTACTTAGTCCACCAAAGGTTTCTGATATTTGTACATATATATCGAAATAAAATTTCAGAAATGCGAGTCTGTTTGTATTTAAAGAAATCATTAAAATAAAGTTTCTACTTATATGAAAAGCGTTCTTTCAAAAAGTCGATGACATTCTACCGAAAGTTGAGACATTAAAATTGCATTTTAGTCTGTTCTCTTTCTTTACCAATATTCTTGCTCAATTTTTCCCTTTTCGTTTTTCATTCACTCTGAAAAATTGACTACTGGTATAATCAAGATTTTCTTATGTTCATAACTTTTATTAAGATTGTATAAGATACGACATTTTCTTTATTTTCAATGCAGGCAATTATGCACCTATTATAGTGCCGCCATCATGGATCGTTAAACTACCGGCAAAGGGAAACTTTAAGTCATCAATTCGCGTGAGTAATAAAAATAATCCTAATAGTGCCGCTGGTAATAAGAAGAAGGCAACAGCAGCTACTAAGCGTGCTAAGAGTGGAAAAGACGAAAAAAAGGAACCACGTACATTCATTGTGAAGCCGATACCTTCACCAGATGTTATACCGGTCATTGTATTTATAAATCCGAAATCGGGTGGAAATCAAGGTGTCAAATTGCTTGGTAAATTCCAACAACTCCTTAATCCACGTCAAGTATTTGATTTGACTCAAGGTGGTCCACGGATGGGGTAAGTTAGATAGATAAATACACAATAATAGATTCGATATTTCTTAGAACTGATTTTCAATAACTTCTATATTTGTTTCTTTCCTTAGTCTGGAAATGTTCCGTAAAGCACCAAATCTACGTGTTTTGGCTTGTGGCGGTGATGGAACAGTTGGCTGGGTACTCTCTGTGCTTGATCAATTGAATCCACCCATTATACCTTCACCACCAGTGGCAGTTTTGCCATTGGGTACTGGAAATGATCTCGCACGAGCACTCGGTTGGGGTGGCGTAAGTTGATTTTATCTTCATCCCTACTATACTACATGCATATAACAAAAAGTCATGTACAATGATTATTATTTGTATGAAATAATTATTTATTTAGGGATATACTGATGAACCAGTTGGGAAGATTTTACGTGAAATTGGTATGTCACAGAGCGTGAACATGGATCGTTGGCGTGTCAGGGTTACACCCAATTTGGAAATTACCGATGATCAAGTTGACCGTAGTCGTCAGAATGTGCCATTAAATGTCATTAATAATTACTTTTCTTTTGGCGTTGATGCACATATTGCACTTGAATTCCATGAGGCACGGGAAGCTCATCCAGAACGCTTCAATTCACGTTTACGTAATAAGATGTACTATGGCCAGATGGGTGGTAAGGATTTGATATTGCGTCAATATCGTAATCTCTCACAGTGGGTAACACTCGAGTGCGATGGTGATGACTATACCAATAAGCTACGCGATGCTGGCTGTCATGCTGTGCTCTTTCTCAATATACACAGGTAGGTAAAGGAGTGCCTTAATAAACAGTGATGCGGACGAAGAAAATCTTAATTAATCCTAATTGATTTCCATTCTTCTTTCCATATTAATTTAGTTACGGTGGCGGTACTCATCCATGGAACGACTCATTTGGCCAGTCAAAACCATCTATAGAAGATGGCATGATTGAAGTAGTTGGCTTAACAACATATCAGTTGCCAATGCTTCAGGCTGGCCTGCATGGCACTTGCATATGTCAGTGTCGGACAGCTCGCATCATTACCAAGCGTACCATACCAATGCAAGTTGACGGCGAAGCTTGTCGAGTCAAGCCTTCCATTATTGAAATCGAACTATTAAATAGAGCTGTAATGCTTGCTAAGCGTAAGCATGGGCGTGGTGATATGCAGTAAGTCTCTTATTATTTTTCCTACTCCTGTTCCGAACCACTTCTTTGCTTTTCTATCATACTTTTCCCTGCTTTTTTTTTCATTTCTCTTGTTTTTATACCAAACTTTCTCGAAAGACATTTTATGGCTTTTGCCTTGAACCCTTTTTAGAGTTTACTTACGATAACTCTGGAATACTCATGGGATTAACTAGATTTTATGGGAAACGCAAACCCAAAGAGGGCAATATGTTTGTATGAATAATCTCATGAGACAAACAGACACGACAGACTTAAATACCAATTCACATACATGAATAACCAACGGAGAAGAATTATGCAACGCTAATAGGATATTTGATTATTACCATCTGGAATATTTTTCTTCACATTGGTTAACATTAACATTGTAATGGCGCGTGTCTACGACAATCTACAAATTACATTTCATTTTCATTTCGAATACCATAAACAAGGCATATATTGTATATTGTATATGGTGGATGTGGTGGTGAAGGTGTATGAGAACCACACCACTTTGCATGCTTGCCATAAAACTCATAATATTAATGTTTACTACATTTATACTTTTGTTGCAACAGCAAGAATAATTCTTTCTTTAGTAGCTTGCTTAGTGCGCTAAAAATGACTTTTTATTTTGACCCATAAATAAAATGAAAATGCAAATCACATTAAAAATAATTGCGTAAAGTTTCGAATGAAAACCATTTGTAAATAGTTATGTAATTACATTAAGTTCGAAGTGGACAAGAAGAATCCAGATATTTCATTCCAAATCAATAGCACATTTCTAGTAATACATTTCAATCAAGTCATGAAAGGAAAACACTAATGGAAGCCTTTAATTGTCAAAGTACTGTCCGTCGCTAGCCACTAAAATCGGCCGGTTTGGCCTCGATCCAGTCATCAACCCATTTTTTTGCTTCCTCGTAAAAACGGAAGTGCTGGTTAGCCAGGCCATGCATTATCCATCTGAAGAGGTGGTAATCAGATGGAGCAATGTCTGGGCTATACGGCGGGTGGGGTAGGACTTCCCATTTGAGCTTT
>JBANCV010000654.1:7090-29569 GCA_037040105.1 Amiota albilabris | reverse complement strand
CCTATCCTATCCTATCCTATCCTATTCTATCCTATCCTATCCTATCCTATCCTATCCTATCCTATCCTATCCTATCCAATCCTATCCAATCCTATCCAATCCAATCCAATCCAAACCAATCCAATCCAATCCAAACCAATCCAATCCAATCCAATCCAATCCTATCCAATCCAATCCAATCCTGTCCAATCCAATCCAATCCAATCCAATCCCATCCCATCATATCTACTATTGAAACTGTATTATTTAAAAATTATCCAAAGTTGCTTTGTTATTTTCCAAAATCAGGGATCAGATCGACAAATAAAACATTTTTGTTCATAGTTTTGAATGAAAAGTCAGACTTTTGGTTGAAAAATATTGAGCTTGGATTTTTTTTGTTCATTTCGGTTTTTGATAAAATTGCTTACATTTTTCGGGAATATAATTCAAAGGAAACTCACTTATTACGTAGAAGATGAGTGCCTAACATCATTGAAATTGCTCAACTGAAGTGTATATATGTGAGTATTGTATCATGTTTCGAATTGGCAACTTGGTGGGTAGTTTTGTGTTGGGGGTGATAAATTTGTTGGTGTTTGGTGTCTTGTTGTTGGGGTAGGTAGAATATGTCAGTCACACTGCCATTACCAGTTAAATGCACCAAAGTAAAATGTTCGCAACACATGAAGAATGAATGTTGCTTTTTCCAAAAGAAATGGACAAAAATAAACTGAAAATATAATAAAATGAAAAGAAATTAGGAAAGAAAGAAGAAAATCAAAAAGAAAACAAACAACAAAAAGTACACAAAAAACCAAAAAACCAACAAACAAATGAACGAAAGAAAACAATGAAATATGTATTGTATGAATGACTTCAGTTTACACGCTATAAAATTTCTTTCACTCCACACACCCTACTTCATCCCTTCTCTCCTCTTCACCATCCCTCTACTGCTTGAGTTAAATATCAATGGGAGTGGGAATGGCAATGGCAATGGGAATGGGAATGGGAATGGGAATGAGAATGAGAATGAAAAGCTAGCTTTATTGTTAATAATGAGAATGAGAAGAAGTGTTAAAAGTTGTAACTCCTGCTATGCTCTGACAGCCAGACAAACTGACTGACTGACTGACTGATTGACTACTCTTGTTGGTGTTCCCTTTTTTTGCTAGGAGTGATTATAATGAGAATGATTGAGTATGTAGACTCTGTGTCAATGTGTTGCGAGCTAGCTTAACGCACATGCATGTTAAGCATACCCTCCCAGCATCATCATCAACTCCATGCCAAATCCTCCTCGAACTTACTCTCCACACACACACACACACACACACATGCACACATACAACAATGGTGAGATGGAGAAGGGCAAAGGATTGTTGGCATTATGTTGCTTTTGCTTTTCATTCTATTGCTTTTGTTGGTGGCTGGTGACTTGCTACTTTTGGATACCTCATTCTCACCCACCGTTACCATTTATGGAGCGATGTGTGAGCACATACCACTCGGTAATTAATTTAATTTTTATTTTCAACAACAACAACAACAACAACGACAACAACAACAACAACAACCACAACAATGACTTTGGAAACTTGTTCTTCAAGGGAAGTCATAATTAGAAAAAAAAAAGAAAAGGGTAACAGAAGTAATACATACTAAGTAAGAGAAAACTTTAAACTATCTAACAAATTCAGTTTTTTTTTTTTTTTTTTTTGCTTAAGATTTGGAGACCCATTGATGCGGCACAACTATATTCAATACATACAGATATGTACATTCATATATGAATGAGGCTCAGAATTTGATGTGCCATTGCATAAATGGGACTGAACTCATCTTATCTGCTGGTGATGCAGAAATCACTCGCTTCTTTCAGAGATCACTATATGCACACATATCCTTATTCTGTCTCATAGGAAACTCACTCATTACGTAGACGACGAGTGTCTGAGATCAGTGAAATTGCTCAACTGAAGTGTATGTATGTAAGTTTCGCTATTGAAATTCTCAATAGCAATTAGAATATTTTTGGACCAAAGTAATTGCAAGACTACAAGACTGCATTTGCTCGAAGTCTGTTTCATAGATTTGTACAAGAAGTCCAATCGTTGTATGACTTATCTTTTTTTTTTGACTGCAAAACGTTTGGAAATTTGGAAAGTTTAAGCGCCTTCAGATTTGAAAATCACCTTCAAAATATAAAAAAAAAAAGTCAGTGAAAAAATTTAACAATGTTACCGCGCAAATTTATAATAGGCATGTTGAACAAAATTTTTCGTTTGTATTATGAGGTTTATCTTTTTTATCTTTTTCATATCTTCCTTTGCTTCTGCCCAGGACATTTAACTCACATACAAACAATGAATTTTGGCAACCTAGGATATACATATATTCACACCAATTTGACAATCAACAACAAATAACAAAATATGTAAATACATAGTATGAATTGTAAACAATTCTCTCAGCATTCAAAAATTTTGCAATGTACAAAATTGAAAACACATAAATTTGCCGCTTTTATTGTTAATTAAGTTGGTAATTTTAATTCTAAGCGTTGGCAACATTCTCATCCATTGTCAGGCAACTCTGGCAAAATTGGTCATGTGCAAATGCATATACACATAAGCACACAAATGTTTGCAATATCAAAAATAACACTAAAACTTTACTTTAAGAATAAATTTAAACAGTCAAAATATATATATCGAAAACACTATATGCAATTATGTTCTGCTTTTCATTATCTTATATATGTACAATATAATAAATATACAATTTTTAGTGCTATTTTTGACATTGCAAACATTTATGTGTTTATGTGTATGTATGTCAATGCAATTCGATAACACGAAAATCGATTGTCTTTAATCATCTTATGGCAACTGTTAACCAACACTGATTCAAACAAATCAGACAAATAGACAGACCGACAGAATGCGATAGAATAGAAGAGACTAGGAACGACGCTTCTGCTGCTGCTGATGATGCATTCCAAGAAAAGCCAAAAACCAACAAAAAACACAATTTTTCATTTTATTAATTTATTATACTAAACGAAAAAGAAATAATTTAAAAATAATAATAAAATCAACAGCAACAATGAAAATATAAAAATCAATCAATACAAATGAAATTCTCAATTCTCTCGGTATTGTGTTTTTTGTTTTTTTTTTTTTTTTTGTATTCAATCCAATCTCACAAGTGCAATTGAAAACGAACGCGATTCTTAAATAGAAAATGAATGAAAATTGCCATAAAATTGTGCTTGATATTATTATTGTTATGAATAGTAATAATAGTAAAATACAAATAAAAATGTAAGTGAAAAAGAAAGAAAAGCAAAAGAACAAAAGAACAATTATGAAAGTATTAAAACATTTTGCATTTCACATGAATGAATTGTGTGTGACATGACTTATTTGAGTCGCTCATTCGTTCACTTGCTTTCCGCTCACCCACTTCTGCACGCTTAGTGTCGGCTGGCTGGGCTCAGCCGCCAAAGCGGCGCCTTCGTCCACCATCATCGATGACGATAAACGGAAACCGACACGAAGCGAAGCAAAATAAAAAAATAATAATGAAACAAGCATCATAGCAAAGCATGGCAATAACAACGAAAACAGAAACAAGTGATGACAACAAAAATGACTGTAACAAGTACAACAACAGTAATAACAAAAACAACACAAACAACACAGTAGCAATAAGAATGTGTAGTAATAATAAAAACTAAAACAACAACAACAACAAAAAAACACTAACGTTGTTCCCCCACACACAAAATGAACAAAACAGCTACAGAATATAATAATAATAATAATAATAAAAAAAAAACAAGAAAAGTGCCAGATGAAGAGGAAGAGAAAAAGAAAAAGAAGAATAAACTATTATTTTTATAGTATAAACTTAACAACTTTAATGGAAGATTCGTCATGACAGTGGACATGGACAGCAATAAGATTAACAAGAACATATTTCTGAACAAAAATAATAATCATTAAGTAAATTAATTAAGAAGAAATCAAATGATAAAATAAATGAGTTCAGTGAATGAGTTAGCGTTAGTGTGCTTCGTTATCTGCTCAACAAACAGTTAATTGTTGCTCTTCCCTTCTTCATATCCCATCTCCACATATCCACGATCATTTGGTGGATTGTTTGAAATCAATTGCATTGAATTGTGGTTAAAAGCCCGAAATTCAGAGAGAAATAAATCATTGAAGCTTGCGACTCCAACAACTGCACATGCCTACTAGAGGTGCAACTAATCAAGTGTATATTATATTTTCAACATCAAGTGTTTTGGTTACTAAATTGTTTGGTCCTTGACCAACTGTTGTCAATTGTGATCTATGTTTAGATGTGTGAAGGAAGGTATACGAAGTTTGTGTCCTAGTGAGTAACTATCTTTGGGTTCCCCTCTAATGGGAACCTTAACCCTTAAGCTCTCACCATTTAAATCAACATCATCTATTTTCACATAACGGACTAAGGATATTGCGAAGAAACTGGTCATTTTTGTTGAAACTCTAAAGGCAACTGAAGGAGTCACAACAACACACGAAAACAACAACTTCAAACATCGCGTAAAAACGAAAAACAAAATGCTCAATGCACCTAGCAGGAGCTTATTGGCGAAAGGAAAAAGTGACTGACCTATAAAGATATTGGACATTCCGTCCTGTGTGTGACACTCAATGGATGTGGGGGACACATGCAATGTTAGCATAGACATACATAGCTATGTGTCCGCTAAGAGGACGGCATAATTATCAATTAAAAGGCGATATTCTCTATTAGTCGGGTCGTCAAGAGTCGCATCAGAGGGCAATTAAAAGTACCCCTGTTGATGATAGCGAAATAAGAGTTCTTCATAGCATTAAGACCGACTTTTAGATCAGTTACGGTCCTTATCCTTCAGTGCTGTCCTAGTACACATCTATACTTATAAATGGTTGGGTCCAATCAAGATGACTCCACGGACTGTAATGACAGAAATCAACAACAAGTGTCTGTTATGAAAAGAATTTCAAGGTTAATCATACACTGATTCATTAATTATGGTTTGGGATATACATGACTACATTCATACCTTATTGCTGATTTTCATCCATTGAAGATCTATATATACTTTATACTATTCTAAGCATTTTGAGACGATGACAAATTTTGATGGTCAGTTGACTCACTCTCTCCTTTTTTAATTTCTTCATCTGCCCAGTTGTTGCACTTGTTATTCTGGTAACACTTATGTTTGCAAAATACTTTTCACTCGGGGCAAATATGAAGGCATCCAAAAATTGGAATAAAAAAAAAAAAAAAAAAAAATTGTGTTCACTTTGTAGACTTTGAAAATTTAATCAAATTAATTCAATTGTTGTGCAATAGCCTTTTTCGAATTTATTAAAATATCAAATTTTTTATATTCTAGATCGCGTATAATTTAAAAAATTTTCACAGTCAAAATTAAAACAACATTCTGAAAGTGAATTTAACAGAAGCCATAGAAAGAATAACGAGAATTGAGGAGCGTGGAACCAACTAACTTGGAAAGGCGGATAGTAGGTGGAAATGCAGTCAAGAGCATTAAATCCACTTGCACCAGTTCCTGGTGGCGTTCTTAATAGGCAACAGCAAGATACTACGAAGGATTTAGCTAATAGGCTAAATAATAATGACAACAATAATGGAAATGGATTAGCTGGAGGAGGAGTTGCAATTGTTACAAACACAACACCTTGTGCAAGTACCATTTCGCTTGCTTCCACAGCCACGATGAGCCACAATACAAATGACATTCAATCTGGAGGGAAAGGAACTGACAACGACGGAGGCACCGACATCATGACTGCTACCACTTACGACAGCACTACTAGAACAGCTTTGGCTATGGGTATGGATGGTCCAGTTGCAGGTGGTACATCCGCTTGCCATGATGCCATACACTGTGCCAGTTGCTATAATCCTATAAAGGCTCAATCGAATGAGGAATCCATCATTGCCTTGGGTCAGCACTGGCATAGTGATTGTTTCCGTTGTTCTATGTGTGATGTTCATTTGCATAATTGGTACATTGAAAAGAATGGTTTACTTTTTTGTCGCGATGATTATTGTGAGCGTTTCAGTGCTTCGTGTCAGCAGTGCTCGGCTGTGATATCCGGACCGGTTATGGTGGCTGGCGATCATAAATTCCATCCGGAATGCTTTTGTTGTAGTGCTTGTGGTGCCTTCATTGGTGAGGGTGAAGCATATGCATTGGTGGAACGTTCCAAATTATATTGTGGAACATGCTATAAGCAACAACAACAACAGCCACCAACAATGATGATAACATCTTCAACCACTTCATCATCAATGGGAATGGGCATGGGAGGAGCATGTAAAATTGTTGCTGTTAAGGGTAAAGCAAATGATTCGACTACAACTGAACATGGATTTTCTTTAACAAAACAACAACAGCAGCAGCAGCAACAACAACAACAACAACAAAAACAGCAGCAGCAACAGCGAGAAAAGAATAGGGAAGGTGGAATGGATGGAATTCATGAATGTGATGGTAATTCAGTGCCATCGACACATATTTACAGTGGTGGCAGTGGTAGCACTGCTGCAGCTGCTGGTGCTGCAACGAAATCTATGCATTCCATACGCTTAGTTGAGATACCAAAGGATGCAACACCAGTTCTACGATTGGGTAGCACAAGCGATGATGGTTGTCCAACAGTTCGTATATCAGAGTGAGTAAATCAACACTACCATCACCCATCACCCGTGACCCATCCATCATTATCTATATAACACTGCATTATTGTAATTCAATTAATTTTAAGATTATTAACATACATACATATTTGAATACTAAAACAGAAAAAGACATCATGAATTAATTTCCAATAAAATTTCTCATAATTTCACTTTCATTTTCACTCTTTCTTCCCTTCCCTTCTGACTTCGCTTCTCTTCTATCGATATGCTGCTCATTTTGGTGACGCATATCATCATCACCATCATCATCACTATCGTCATCATCATCATCATCATCACCATCACTATCACCGTGGTCGTCACCACTCTCATTCTTTTTCTCTGCAGATACATTTGTAGAATATATGGGCGAGTCGGTAAATATGTTTTCTCATTGCTAACATCGGTGATCGATCAATGTTGTGGTGCTTATAGGTATGGGTACATTCTACTACTACTACTACTACTACTACTACTACTAATTAGTATTTTAACACAATAATTTATTAATTGCGTTAAGACCTGCCACCAACCACCCACCACCTAATCCATCCATCCAGTCATCCTTTGATAAAAGACCCTAGACTAGAGAACTTTTATTTAATAATAAATACATATAAAATACTAAATGTGTAATGTATAATTATGAATGAAATCTGTTAATTTTATTACTTAGAATCGATGTGAATCTCACAAATCTTCACATTGGCGATCGTATACTGGAAGTGAATGGGACACCGGTCAGTGACTCATCCATTGAGCAAATTGATAAGATCATACGTAGTACTGAAAAGATTCTCCAGTTGACAGTTGAACATGATCCTGTACAGGTTTGTCGCAGCTGCAGTCAAGCAGATATTCAACGTGTGTGCTCAGCTTCATTTGTGGGTCCACAATCGGCGGCCAAAACAACTCCTCTCCGTCCTATGCCATTGACAACATCTGCCTCCAGTGTGGAAGTGTATGCACAACAAGAAAAGGAGCGTCTCTATAAGCGACGCGAAGAGCAATTGTCAGCGGCAGCGGAAAAAACAAGAAAACTGCGTAAAATCAAACAGCAGCAGCAACAACAAAATCAATTGTTGCTGGTTCATCAGCAGAACAACAATAATAATAACAACATTGTCAATGGTGTTGAGCTACGTTCCCCCATCTTGACATCATTAAAACAATCTGGCACTAGTGTGGG
Source organism: Amiota albilabris (assembly GCA_037040105.1). Lineage (NCBI taxonomy): Eukaryota > Metazoa > Arthropoda > Insecta > Diptera > Drosophilidae > Amiota > Amiota albilabris. The sequence continues at coordinate 21,645 of JBANCV010000654.1, read as the reverse complement.
AGGTGGAGATGCCAGCGGCGGTAGCGGCGGCAGTGATAATGATAATGTGATCCCATTTAAAGAAAAAGAACGTTGCTCCAGTATGTCAAAACTGCTGGATGAACAGCATATTGAGCAGTTTGGTTCACACATGCCGCTCTATGATCTCTCACGGACCCAATCGTTTCGCGTTGAACAGAAGCCGCAACGCATCTTTCGTGCCTCAGATCTTGTGATTGGCGAACTACTGGGCAAAGGTTTCTTTGGTCAAGTCTTCAAGGTGACGCATCGTCAGACAAACGAAGTTATGGTGCTGAAGGAATTATATCGTGTCGATGAAGAGGCTCAACGTAATTTCCTTAAGGAAGTCGCTGTCTTACGTTCCTTGGATCATAAGAATGTACTTAAGTTCATTGGCGTCCTCTATAAGGATAAGAAATTGCATTTGGTGACCGAGTATATTGCTGGTGGTTCACTCAAGGAACTTGTACATGATTCTGGCCAGCCACTAACATGGACAGAACGTGTCTCTTTTGCCAAGGACATTGCCTGCGGCATGGCCTATTTGCATCTCAGAAATATTATTCATCGCGATTTGAATTCTTTGAATTGTCTAGTGCGTGCTGATAAAACCGTCATTGTTGCAGATTTTGGTTTGGCACGCATTATCAGCTCACCATTGGGCAATATTTCGGCAGTGATGACTTCTTCGCCATCGCCAGCACCATCAACAGCAACGCCAGCAACATCGTCGACTGCAACAACTCAGCAAAATTGTGCTTGGCCAGCAAATGCGACTGGTGGTGGTGGTGGCACTTTGGGGCGCAGCAAGAGTCGCCAGCGCAGAAAACGTTACACTGTTGTGGGTAATCCCTATTGGATGGCACCCGAAATGATGAAGGGCTTCAAATATGATGAGAAAGTCGATGTTTTCTCATTTGGTATTGTATTGTGTGAGGTGAGTGCGAGTTGATTCGAATTCGAGAAATGGAATTTTTTCATTTAATATATTTTGCATACAGATTATTGGTCGCGTCCAAGCTGATCCAGATTTTTTGCCGCGCACTTCGGATTTCGGCTTAAATCAGAAAGCATTCAAAGATAATTTCTGCAAACGTTGCCCTGAAGCCTTCTATAAAGTGGCTTTCATTTGTTGTGAACTTAATCCTGATATGAGGTGAGTGAGCAGCAATTTTGATTTAAATTAATTCAATGTGTTTATGCTTATGATGATTCCCTTATTTATTTATTTTTATTTTTTTTTTTTTAGACCATCTTTCGATACTTTATACCATTGGCTGGAGAATCTGAAAACCCATTTGCATGCCAAGCAGCATTTGCCACCGCTGACGCTCATCCATGAAATTGAAAACTTCCATGAACTGTGTGTCAGTTCAGCTTCTGAGGGCGCACTATCACCGAGTTCCAGTCGTAGTCGTGATGATTTGGATGATTTGCCGCATAAAGTTGCATCGCCTCCGCCACCAGCAACGGAAATGGTAACAGCAACAACAACTTCAAATGCGGAATGTTGTTCCAACAATGCAATAATCATCAGTAATAATCAGTTATACACCGCCACTGCCAATGCCAGCGCCACTGATGAGAAGGAAAACATGAAAATTCTGAAACAGGACATACCGAAATCACCGCATTTGGGCAAAGACTTCTCACCCACTGGTGAACGTTTGCATACGAGTATGCGAGCATTGAGACGTCAACGATTCATGGGTGCCCAACAGCAACAAGAACGCCGTGGCCGCACCCCTGAATCCTCATCAACCGATCGCACACTGGAAGCTGTCAAAACTGTATTAAAAAAGAATCGTCCTTATGGGGAAAAAGGCTTCCTCCTGGATATCAAACCCGATGGTAATTTGCATTTGAATAATGTCAAGGACTTGAGTAAATACTCTGATGTTGATTCGAGTTGTGACACAAGCCTCAATTATCATGAAGTGAATACCATGACATGTGATGAAATGCCACCACCACCATTATCATCAACGCCATCTCCGTTGCCCATGTTGTTGAACAAAACAACTGCACTGGAAACTACCATTCCCAGTCTATTACCAGCTACAAAAACAATTCGAACTACTGATCTATGTCCAACTGTAATTATTGTTCCCGAAACTCATACAGTTGATAGTGGTGTTTGCGCTGGTGCTGGTGCTGCTGCCACTGCCACTGCCACTGACTCCATGGAAGACGAACAACAGAAACCACCTGCACATCGTCGTGCTATCGATGATATCCGGTTCCGTTTGAATCTTTGCCGTAATAAATTCGAAACACTTGAACAAGCAAATCGTCAGAATTTCAATAATACACAAAACTCAATGAAGAATCTCTTTAAACTATCTCCCAGTGAAGCAGTGCACAAGACGCCACCAGTTGCCTTGAAAATGTTTCAACGCTTAGAAAACGAAGCCTTAGCTAAGGAAGGCAGTTCCCCATGTACCAAGCGCATTAACCAAACCCCAATTTTAGGACGTCGAACGTTGCCGGCTGCTACAGCAGACGCCCGTCAATCGCATTCCGAATCAATGGAGAATTTGACGTTTGTACCACCAACAAAAATGCACGCCAAATCGCCAACAATGGAGCGTACAATACCAACAACAACAAAACCAACTCCAACAGCATTGAAACCCAATAAAACTATTGGAACGAAACGCACGAATCCTTCCTCCAGTCAACCACAGTCACAGCAACAAGGTCAAAACCCTCCTCAGGTATACAGTAATGTTGTCTATTCTTTAAGTGATGTTGATATTGGTCTGCCATCTTGTCCAACAAAATCTAATAATAAAACTAATGGCAACGAATCTATGCCCAAGAAGAACAGGTTTGCCTTAGCAACGAGCACCATAGCCACTACCAAAAATAACAGCATTAGCAGCAGTGCCAGTCCCAATACCAAGAATACCATGAACTCCATGAAGACTGTTGGCGCCGGCTCCGGCATCGGTGCCCCTGCTGCCGCCACCACACGTTTAATTAATGCCAAAAAACCAAATACCGCAAATGCAAAATTATTGCCATTACCAGCACGCAACACCAACATGTCGCCCACACGTAACGAACGCGATCAGCATCTGCATCAGTACCAACAACAGGTGCAGCCGCCACGCCATCACAATCGTTTTCCATCCCCAATAACTAATCCACGTCAAAGGAATGCATCACCATCGCAGGCATTTAATACCAAACAACAATCTCCCCTTGCTTCCATTGCAGCTTCCGGGATCAAGTCACGAAATGGTAAGTGAAAGCAATAAATTTCTATATCTCCAAGAGAAGCTCATTCTAAATTGACCGTGTGTGTTGTTTCTCTTTTTTGTGATTTTGCAATAGTTTCTCTTGCTGCTGCTGCTGGTATTAGTGGTAATAGTGGTATTAGTGGAAGCTGCAACACTACAAAGACGACACGTGTCAACATCTTGAGTCCAGAGAAAGTGCATCGTTTGAATGCAAAAATGAATGATCAAAAGAAGAAACAGCGAGATGATCAAAATACTCCTGGAATAGTAGTGCCATCATCATCATCTGCAGCAACTGCAGCCACTCAACAAGATAATGACAAAATCACCGGGTCGGCTATGGTAGTTGCTAATGATACCGATGGTGGTGGTGGTGGTGGTGCTGGTGCTGGTGCCAGTGCTGTTGCCAGTGCCGTTGCCGGTGGTGTTGTTACTGGCAATGAACGTCGCAAACGTGTGCCACCTCAACCACCAATGCGTTCCCAATTCCATACCAGATATTAGAGGAGTGAGTGCATCCTCCTTGTTCTCAATTGTTCTGATCAGATCGATGAAGAGGATTAAGATAAGATTAAGTTCACTATCACAACAATAAACTCTTGATTCCAAATTGACCATAAAACAACAAAAAGACAAAAGATATAGTAACCGAACATTCCAAAGTCAATCAGACGAAACAATAATTGAAAATTTTACTTTCTCTTTCACACACACACACACACACACACACACACACAGCCACACTCACTCACTATCTCACCCATTTTCTCTTTGAAATTAACAGTATTTCGTAATGAATGATAAAATTTAAATGATTAATCAAAATCAATCAAGTTTAAGAAATTATATATTTATATATTTAAAAAATCTAAATTAAGTTAAGAAATTACAAACAAATGAATGTGAAAACGAAGAAAGTAGAACAAGAAGGGAAACGCTCAATATTTTTTAAGGAAAATAAATTTTTTTTTTTTTTTTTTTCATATAAGAAAAAGTGCCTGTGAAAAGTTTTTGAAGACAAGAAAACAAAAAAAAGACGCATACAAATTTTAAATATTTGCAATATGTATGTATTACCATATGTAATTTATCTATAGAAAAAAAGAACTAATGATAGAAAAACGAAAAGACAGTAACGACGCACACATGACTACACAATAATAATCCCAGATCCAGGGGAATTACTTAGTTATTAATGGACAAAAAGAAAACAACCAATACTTCATTGATAAAATCATGAACAGACAACTGTCCTGTCCTTTACTATCCTATTCTATCCTATCCTTTGTTCCATCCACCTTCATAATATCCAATCAAATGACAAGTATCAAAATACATTCATCGGAAATGTCTAAAATGATGATTGATAATTGCCAATGGCTTCGTTATAGATGATTACAAACTCTCACAAAGTAAAGTGATTGAAAGTGTAATCTAATCAAATGACAAGTATCAAAGTACAATCATCTGGTTTCTTTATAACACAGCTGTGTTATAGATGAATCCAAAATCTGTCAAAGTAAACAGAGTGACCAAGTGTGTAGTCCGATTGTATTTTAAGAAGTCAACTGTCAAGTACTGATCCTTCTTTCTTTCCCTCTCAATATCAAAACAAAAAAGATATGAAATACCGAAATTTTCATTAATATTAAGAAGCAAAATCACTGGAAGACAGTAACCCTGAGCAAATTGTTAATATTTTGTGAAATATGAAATAAAAATTAAAACATTTAGAAGAGAAAAAACTAACCATAAATAAATAAAACTAGTGCCATGCAATGCCCCAACGTTTCTTGCCAACTACTCTATAATATGGAGGATGATATACGCATATACCTCACCTATAGGTTAGGAGCGAATAAGAGAGAGATAGATAGTATATGTAGATATGGCGATCCTCATAATCTCTTTACAATAAAGTGTCTTCTACTGTTTGTTATTGGCATGAGGCGTTGAATAGAAAAGAATATAAGTTTATTACCATTTATTTAAAAAATTATTATAATTTGTACAAAATTAATTAATGATGATGATGATGATTTTTTTTTTTTTTTAATTACTAAAAGAGACAACATTCTAATAGAATCTTGCATAGACTTCGGTTCCACCGAAGCTTACATACGTTATCTTTTCTCATATTCAAAATGAGAGAGAAAAGCTAAATAAATCACAGAAATTTTGTCAGCTACATGTAGTACATCAAATATATTGGATATATTGGTCCAATTTTTAGATAGAAAATTCAATATACATGTGTTCCTGGGGAAAATAATGTTTCTGAAAAAATACAAAACTATCTCTAAACAGAAATATATTAAATTACAATACATAGTCATATTGTTGCAATTTTTTATACATTTTTATATCATGGTGATGATGAATGATAATTAGAACATCATGTATGGGTCCAGGGTTTACTCCGTTTAAAATATTGTTGTTACTATGTATTTTCAGCGTTTGGCGGACTCGCGCTTTCATAGAACCGAACTGAACTGAACCAAACCAAAGTTCTTCGTCGCCGTCACTTTAAACATTTTTATTTCATTATCACCTCTTTGCTTCAAAATAATATTGTAATACCCAATATCTATTCAAAATTCTCTGTGTTAAAGATCCATACCGAATGGAAAATGTTTGTTAAATTTTAAGTAAGAGATATAATTTAATAATTTTGCTTTATATTTTATTTTTTAATTTAATTTAAAGATTTCTTGTTTTTTGTTTTCTTATTATTTATATATGCATGTTTATATTTAAGAAGAGAGGTAATTAAAATTATAGTTTTTTTTTTTTTTTTTTTTTTTTTTATTATATATTATATGCTCTCTACTAATAAACAATTAAAGAAACGAAACAAAAAAATGAAGAATAATCACATTAAATAAATAATTTAAATTTAGAAAGAAAGAAAAAATTATCCCACGCGACAAAGGTAACAACAAAAGCTCAATTGATTTTATTGTAATTCTTAGCGCTATTAAGTTTTTACCAGTACTACCAACTGTTATACAGAACAAGAAATATATACTAACTTCGGTTATATCGAAATTCACATATTTTTCACGAACAAAATGGATATGAAATGTAAAAGAAATAAAAAAGGATGAATGTATTTCAATTAATTAATTAGTTGATAGATCTTAACCAATCATTCTTAACTAAGGAGATCGATTGATTGATCTGAATCATGGAAAATTTCGTGAAAAATATAATCAACAAATTTGAATGCTTTAATAGAAGAGTGGAATAAATATTGCTTTAAAGTATATCATAATATACATATACTACTAAATCGGACATATTTAACTTAAACTACTATACATACCTAAATACTTAATATACAATATAAATATAACAGATTTTTTTTTATTTTTGCAAAATGTTATAAGCATTTGAGAAGCAGCTCTCTCAATCACTAAGTATAAAAGGGAATAAAATATTATAGGATTGTTATACTGAAGCGCAGTCAATATACAGTCTGAAATTTTAAGCAAATACTGTTATACGCACAATGTAACAAATACAATAAATTGTTATTCAACAAGAATAAATTTAAAATAATAAAAACAATGATACTGTTATACACACATATACATATTCAGAACATTCCACTGATTTTCGGACATTATCGGGATATTATGTATCCCGAAAGGCCTTGACCTGCCTTTTTCGAATGTACACTACATCCGAGATGTGTTACAAATGCAATGACAAAACATTCCGAGAGAATGTAAGATACTAGACACTGTTATACAGTAATACTTCTTATGATTTTTCATATACATACATATGTACAATACAAGTATTTATAAACAATATCATCCATCAATTCAACAAGCTTTACAAAACTGTTATACCCATGCAAATTTTTATACACATATGTAAATACAATCAAAAAGAAAACCCTAAATTAAACTACATACTTAGTATAGAAAGGAACACAAATATTTGTAACTCATATACATTTACCATGTACACGGAGTTTTGTAAAAGTGGCCGGACTTTTCGAATATGTAAAGAAAATCGCAAAGATCTTCCATTCTCATTTCAATTTATTCAAAGTACATGCCTTCCGAGTTGCTTCAAAATTTTGCAAGGTCTATTAACGATTCAAAGCATTGTTGGATGTCCTTCATCAGGATTGAGCCGAGGACCTATAGCCTTTAAGTCATCGTAACGCCTTCTTTTCATGGTGACTTTGAGCTTGGGGAATAGAAATAATCACACGAACACAGATCAGCGGCGTATACGGGCTGTGATGCTGTGTTTTGCTTATAAATTGCATATAAGAAATGATCGGTGTCTTGTGCAACACAAACCAACCGCAGATCTTTTGATAGCCCAGAATGTTGGACAGAATGCTATCTATTGTGACATATGGAAACCCTTCTCTTGCTTCTCTAATGATATTTTCGAGCATTGGTCGATCGCAGCTTTCACTTTCTCGGCAACGGGGCCTCTCTCTCGATTGTCTTTGTACTGTTTGTCTTAGTCATAAACTTGCGAACGGGATAAACAAGTATCACCTTCTTTGGGCAATTTACACTCCATAACTTTTACGTATGTCAACCAAATGACGCTCTGGAAATGTAAGAATGTTCATAAATAACGCGCCATATATTGACAGATGGCGCTACTGTCTATATACCTATGGACAAAGTTTTGAAAACTCCGTGTATATATAAATGTATATGTACTTATTATATCTTTGCGGGAATTGTACGTACAAGATGTTTTGGACTTTACAAGTCATTCACTGGAGAATTGAAAAATTTTTGAATTTCTTTATTTTCTGCTTACCATTTTCATTTTCGAAATCGAAATGTAATTTTATAAAGTAATCACGCTTTTCTACATAATACTATAAAAATAAGTATGTATGTATGTCGATTGTACTATTATACTAGATGCAAACATACATACGATATGTATGTACATAGATAGGATCCGAAAAACAATCGAATGAATATACGAGTATGTCAATATTTTTGTATGCAGTTTTATTTTCTGTTATAAAATGGAAATCAATAAAGAAAAAAAATGGAATCAAAAACAATTGAATAAGTATTTGTTTTCTTCATCATGTCAACTATTGGTTACTCTTTACCCCAAATTAATTTACCGAAAAACAAAAATCTTTGGGATTTATTAACAACATCACTTTTCACCGTTATCTACCCGATCTTGAGGGACGAGGGAACTGTCAATAGCGACTTATGCGCATAACACTGCCCTAGTGAGCAATATTGATTCGGTTAATGCCTCAGTACTATCTATCTACTTAACAAGCTGTTACTGTTTAAGACCATATTGAAGGGCTCTGGTTCCAAATCTATTCTAGAAATACAAAATGCTACAAATGGTTACCGGAGCGCCGTGATACATCAGAAACTTGGTTATACATCAATACTTAAAGCTTCCAACGATTAGAGAGGAGATCGTCAGGCACAGCACCGGGCACATCTCACGGTTGGCGGACCATGAAAATCAATTGGCGATCAACCTGTTGGACAAAAACAGATACACGTTTTGCCTCAAAAGGCATCATCCTCTGGATCTACCGTTCTACTGCCCGGTTGAGTGATTCACTAACAAATGTAAAATATAATAAATAATTTGATTATTCTCTATTAGTTAATTGTAATACATTGGGATACATAGATTCCTATCAATAAGTTTTAGCATGCACCCATTCACTCCTCAATCATGTCTCTATATAAAATTAGAAAAATAAACAACTGATTCATGAAAAAAGAATGAACCATTTCACCGAAGCTTTTATACCTTTCACATCCTAGCTGAGGATACAGTGAACAACTTATCCGTATAACTACATACATATAGAATATAGATGGGTGAATTATTATTGAAATTATATATTAAGAATCGATCGAGTCATATCGAATGTGGTACATAGTGTGCAACCAGCAAACCAAGCCCAGCTTCCCAGAGGAACAATTTCGATCGAAAATCGATTTTTCCCGATTTCGACCAACGTTCGTAATCGGAATAAGTTCGGAAATGTGGAAACCTGGAGAGTAAACTAACTCTCGAGCAATCGAACAAACATATTGGACAACAATGATGTCTCTGTACTGAATTTCAGCTCAATAGCTTAAATACTCTGCTTGATGGGAAAACTTAAACCTATGCCAAGTATAAGGGGTCCCGCAGGCACGGTTCTACGTAGTATACATACGTATAACTAACTATATTTACACTACTGTGAAAGGTTTTCTAATGAGAATCCTCCAAAATTCGCGTGATTTTGCCTACGCATGACCGTAACAAAAGCAACAACGAGAGAAAAAACAACAACAAAAGCAATCATGATTATGACGCGGGGTCACGAACAAAAAATAACTTTTCGTGCAGTTAACAAAAATACACACGCACATATATATATATATATATATATATACAATTGGCATACATCTGAGTTTGTGGTGTGTGGTTTGGGTATGTGTATTACTATGCGCGCCTAAATTTTTTGCATTGCTTGGCAACTTGTTATACATACACAAAAGCATCCCCATGGGCGTACAGAGCTTTTGACCTAGGGAGGAAAATTGGCATCAAATCAGGTATTTCCTACGTTGTCGTTGCTGTTATCGTCTTGGAGCATGCATGGGCATATGACCTCCTTCCCGATGCAGTCATAAGCAGCCCCACGCTCGACAACTAGTGAATAAGGACACAATTTTTCTGTATACCACAATGAGAAAAAAAGGAATAATACCAGCAAAAGAAGAATAAGACCAAATAATAAACGATGCCATGCCAGCCAGACCAGACCAAATGTCTATACTAAAATGCAAATACACACACTCAACACCCATATATGTATTTACATATATGTATACTATATATGGATGTGGATATTTCTACTTATAGTATACATACAGGAATAGCGTAGCGGCATACACAGCTGAATATATGCGAAATATTCTGTGTATACACATTTGTCCCAGACCATGGTTCAAACAAACAAACAATCAATATTTCAGGACAAAAGCCAGAGACCGGAGCAGGTCGAGCAGGCTAGGCCAAGCCAACCGATCCCAACCCACCAACCCAGCCAAGCCCAGGCAACACGCCAATCAAGCCACGCTGGGACAAGTGGGCAAGTAGTCAGGATACAGAAAACATTCAAAAAATGTGTGTATGCATGCGCGGCACTTGACTTCCACTTCCGCGCTCTCTTTCATTTCCGCTTTCCATACATAAACTCTCTCTCTCTCTCTCTTTTAGAATACATTTCGTGCATTTTGTGCTCTTTGTATACATACAAAGTTTCTCTTAAGGATTATTACAGCAGAGTCTGTATCACTCGCGCTCTCGCGCTCTCTCTCTCTCTCTACCCCTTCATTCGTAATCGTCATCATTGCTGTTCGAAATTACCGTAATTGGACTGTTACCTCATAGAAATTGCTGTAACTGGAAACTAGTTCTGTTAAACTTCGCTGCCGGTCATCATTGCCGGTTTTCATTACTCACTTATTCCTCTCATTTGCTCATTCCTCATCATTTTGTTATTATTAAGGTAGAAATCCACATGTCAACGATTGGATCAAATCTTCTGAGATAAAAGAGAGCTGATTTGATTTGGTATGATTTGTTGTGAGGATGGCGTAGATTTGACATGTGAACAAATGTGTGATTCACATGAACTTTGCTCAAATCAAATCAAGAGAGAAGAACAGATTGGAAGGAAATGAAAACTTTATGATTTGACTCAAACATTTGCTCAAACGTCAAAAGACAGATCTAATTTGATGTGATGTGATTTGTTGTGAGGATGGCGCTGATTTGAATATTATTTATATTATTATTACATAGTTTACATTGCTATTGCAAGCAAAATAAGCGCTGTCCGTACTCATTGCGTGTCAAATAGAACTGAAAAGAAAACATTTGACGAACTGAATTCGATACGTGTGTAGTCAACACATTAAATCGATTTGATCAAATATTCGACACATTTATTGGGGCCCTTAACTAAACGAAAGTTTTATATCAACCAGCTAGTCTGTTGCAAATACCCCTGGTGGAAATGTTATTGGGTAACTCAGTCGTCTCAGAGCTATGAGCTTTTATAACGATATTATTTTCATGTGGTGTCGGAAATCATTGTGGTTTCCGTTTCAATGCAAACAAAATAAAAACAAACACTGTTATTGTTTTTGTGGCAATATACTCTCTTTCGTAAATATTTGTATGAAAGTGGGTTGTGTATGTGTGTATGTTTTTCTCATGTCTCTCAGTTTCAGCAACAGCAACAATTTTTCTATTTTCACTTTTCACTCTCCTCTCAGACTTCGACTATTGGACAACGCGAAATCCACGCACGGCGTTTTTAAAAATTTCAAATTTCGGAGATTCATATTATCGTATATTATTTGTATTATTATATTGTCGGTGTCGATTGTGTGTTAAGTCAAGTCGTGTTTTGTCCGTTACGTCTGCGTTACGAGTTTATTTTTTTATTACTTTCTACGTGGTACGCGCTTATTTTTGGGGTACGCGTTAAGCAAATTTCGGTATTTTTTTTTTTTTTTTTTTTTGGTTGCCGAAAATTGTTTGAGAAAAAAAGAAAAATATAAAAACAAACAAAAGAACAACGAAGTGTATAAACAATAAGAGAAAAAAGGTAAAAGAAATAATTGTGTATTATACAGAGAAGAATAGTGAACAAATGGAAATTTGCCGCACAAAATTTAAAATATAACAACAGCGACAACAAGAATAACAACCGACGTACATGACATACATGTGTACACATTCTGTTGTATAGCGGCACAAACCAATACACACTCACACGCTAGTGTACAATAAAAATTTGAAGTCACCATTCGATATCTATACCTTACCCTACCCTATCCTACACACACTTCATACGACATAATAAAAAGATTTCTCGAATGAAAATAGAATCTCTGAAAAATCATCGTCATCGTTATCAGACCTCATACCCTGTCGCAATGCTACCAATATGTGCTACATACGTACATAATTTGAATGGTTACAAACCTCAGACTCAAATTGATAAGCATTTCACTTTTCTACTGAGGTGAAGTGTGCAAGTGTAGGAAAATTAACAAACGAATGAACGATGCGAACGCACACATACGCAAAAATCAATAAAATTTATGTTACATAGCAAAAAAAAGTTAGCTAGTGAGTGCAGAGAGAAATTGGGAGTAGTGAACACGAGAGAGAGAGAGAGAGACACAAACAAATAAAAAGTGTTAATAGCGGCAGTAGCAGCATCTTATTGGCATTTTTACTGTTGTGTGTGCTGCGCATATGCTGCTGCGAACGTTGGCTGAATAACTGTCTGTCCGTCCATCCCTGTGTCAGCTTGTCACTTAATTCCTCCGGTACATGATGTATATATTTCCATGTGTGTGTGTGAGTGTGTGTATGTGTATAGTACAATTCAAGATTTGTGAGATAATGTGGTGTGATGGACTAAAAGAGAATAACAGTGAAGTATGTAAGTAATTAAAAGGAAGATTAGGATAATAAAAAATTCCATCTACATCCCGGTATCAAACAAACCGACAAACGGCGAACAACAAACAAACAAAAGCGGTAACACATACCAACAACAGTACGATAAACTAACGGTCAGTGTATATGCGTGTACGTTTTGTTCTTCTTCAGTTAAATGAGAGCATCACATCATCACATACTCAGAGAGAGAGAGCGAGTTAGTAAGAGAATAAAGAGCATAATAAATTGAATGCAGTTAACATCTCAGCATGTCACGCCGCGACGTGTTTAAATTAAAACATGTACATGGAAGAAAAACTGTAAACCTGCAGAACGAACACGCACGCACACATAAAGAGAGATGGAGAGATTCTGAGAGCCAGTAAATAAACGGTGAACAACGAGCAAAGTAACAACCGAATTGAAAAACGATGAAAAGTAGTCGAAGAAGCAATGCAAAGCAAACAACCACACACACAATAACAAGCACAACGGTCTCTTAAAGTGAAGTGGAAGTGGTTGATAAAAAGTAAAATTAATTGTTCGTTGGCCATCGTTGGGGCCTAAACCGCGTTTCGCGTTTCTATTTTATTTTTTCCCATGGCTTTTCTTCCATCATCATCAACTTGAAAGTGTAATTAAAACAAAACAAAAATTCTAAAAAAAAATATGACAAGTGCATAGTAAATTTTGTAGAACGAAGAAATAGGCTCAGTTCAACAAAAAAGTTTTCATATCATGGAGCATTGATTCAATTTTGATTGATTTGATTATTTTGTTATCTTGGGGGGGCGAGGTGGTTCATTTTCATTATTCATGCATGCATCCATCTTTAAATCAATTGATAAATTATAGAATTCTGGTTTACTCCTGCTGGTATCATCTAACGAAATTAAGTCCAATTAGAATAATTTAAGATCTGTCGTCAAAAAAAAAAAACAGACGAACGGACAAATCTCCTCTGGGTTATATGGGTTATATGAGGTACAAACATCATGACAAAGTATTTACTACTTGGAAGTGTGAAAGGTATATAATAAGTGCGCGATTTATACTCCTATCTCTCTCTCTCTCTGCAACTCGTTTGCTCTCCTGGTTCGTTTGTTTCCCGAGTGTTTAGCGCGCGCGTTTTTTTTCTTATTCGATTTGAAGAAGAAGAAGAAAACAAGTGTTTGTCTTCTCCATGCATTGCGCCGCGTGCCTCTTTCTCGCGTTATTGTGTGTATTCTCGTTTTATTTACAATAAGAAAACAAAAAATAAAGAAAAAATTGTTTTATTTTCCTTTGGTTTTTATTTTTTTAAAGTGAACTCAAGTAGGTCGTGGACGTGGAAATCAGGTCGCGCTCAGAGCACCAAAAATCCTTCAATCCTCCTCCAGTCAGTGCATATATAAAAATTGAAAATTAATCTCAAACCCAAAAACTTGAAGAAAAATGCAAAAAAAAAAGTGAAACAAAATCACAATAAATATATTATAGTAAAGAAAATCGACCAAAAGAAACGCAACGAAACGGAATACAACAAGAGACTCGGAAACAAAACGCGCGCAACAATTTCTTCAATATCAATCAACGAGGAGTCCATTCAACAAAGCAAACAATCTCCTTTCTTCCTTTCTCAAATTACGATACTCTTCCCTTGTTATCGTCGCTCCCTCTAAATTTATCTCATCTCATCGCATACCATCTTCTATTGAATATACAACAACAAAAAAAAAAAAAAAAAAAAAAAAAAAAAAAAAAAAAAAAAATCCAAAAAAAAAAAAAAAAAAACCCAAACCCTCCCTCCCCCCCCCCTCCCCCCCCCACAGAACC
>JBANCV010000653.1:0-29638 GCA_037040105.1 Amiota albilabris | reverse complement strand
CAAGCTCTGAGCCGAGTCAAATCTTGAATTTATGGATTTCAATCCATATAGACGTACCGGCACATCCGCTTTACTTAAGCTAGATAATACGACCAGCGATAAGAAATTGCTCATAGCGCGTAAATCCTATTCAATCGAAGTTGCCTTGACCTTTCGGAAATCAAGTTCCCATGGCTCCAATGGAGAATTATGCGACACGGAATATTCTCGCTCCATTTTTATAGAAATATGTCCCGCAATGTAAAGTATATAAAAGCAATGTATTTAAAAAAAATCTGTTAAGCACAAAGACTATATATATAATGGATGTGCCACTGATATTATGTATATTATTGTATAAAAATTTAAGAAACTGTTAAAACATAAAACCCGCGCACTGCATTTTTGGCCTTCATCGGGAATATCATATTTATAGAACACTATTTCATTTTCGGCCTCACAAAATAAAAACAAGTAGGTAAAGTTCATTATTTATTCATCATCATCAGTGGCCATACAACCCAAAGTGGGTCTTTGCCTGTTGTAACGTCTGCTTCCAAATGGTTCTGTCTTTCGCAAGAGTCATCCAGTTTCGCAGATTTAAAATATTTGCATCATTATTGACTTCGTCGATCCATCTAAGTTTTGGGCGACCTTTTCGTCTATTAGTATAATATGTGGCGCGCAGAATTTGTTGTGGTGGGTATTCTTCGTTTTCTCTAATTATATGGCCAGCACATCGAAGTCTCTGTATTTTGATGGTGGAGATAAATTATATTCACGGCACCGAAGATGCGATGTAGTATTTTTCGCTCGAATATGCTTAGTTTTAATCCATCGTTTTTGTTTATAACCCATGTTTTACTGCCATTGGTCAGTACTGGACGTATGAGTGTTCTTTATAAGTTAATTTTAATAGATCGGCCGAGAGAACTGCTTTAAAGGTGCTTGATGAGACTGTAGTAGCATTTGTTTGCCAACATTATACGTCGCCCTATTTCTGTGCTGATATTGTTTGAATTATTAATATTTACGCCAAGATAGACGAATTCATTAACAGCCTCAAAATTGTAGTTGCCGATGGAAAGGAAATTACCAATGTTTAGTTATTGATGAAGGTGACATTATCAATACTTTAGTTTTATTTTCATTGATTTTCAGACCCATTTCCCAGGCAGCTTTTCCGATTTGTTGGAAACAATCTTTGGGGGCATTAACGAAGTCAGCAACAATGTCGTCTGTGTAGGCGACTATTTGTGTTGACTTGGAAATAATATTTTCTCTGTGTTAACATGTGATATCCTTATTATTTTCTCCAACGTTAAATTTTTCTGGAAGCCTGCTTAGTAGTTTCCAACTATATTACTAGCAAGAGGTTGCAATCAGCTATAAATTATATTTGATAGTATTTTATATATGACATGATAGTTACTTCAATTAAGAATATCACCTTTTTTATGAATTGGACAAATAATACCGGTTTTCCATTGTTCAGGGAGAGATTCAGATTCCCAGACTTTGCATATCAATTTATATATACGTGTTAGCGCTTTTTGTTCCATGTTTTTATAGATTTCCACCAGTATTTGATCAAGTCCGGCTGATTTATTATTTTTTAGTTTTTTTATTGCACTAGTGAACTCATCGTAGTCTGGAGTGCTTCCTGCTGCATTATATTCGTTGTCTTTCTTTTCAGCATAGATTTTATCCTTACTTAGGCTGGTTGTACCATCCAAAAGCTTTTTGAAATACTCTGCCCAACGTTATTAAACTTTGGTTTTGTCAGTGATCAAGCTTCCATCAGTATTATTGCAGTATGTTGTGCGTGGCTTGAAATCATTCCGTGACTGATTAATAGTTTGAAATAGTTTTCGGCATTCATTATAATTGTGGAGTTCTTCCAGCTCTTTGAACACTTCTTTTTCTAGTTCCCTCTTTTTCGATCTGTGTACTTTCTTTTCGACTCTGCGAAACTTTCGATATTTTTCCGCAGAGAGTCTCAACATATGCTTTTGCATCATTTTACAGTATGTCTCATTTTTCTCCTCAGTCACTTCTTGCCATTCATCGTCGAACCAATCATTTCTTAGGTTTCGTTTAGGTGGTTTTAGTACTTCGGCTGCTACTTTATTTAGAGATTTTTGGATTGCTTCCCATTCATTGGATATAGTATCACTTTGTACGAGATGGATCATTTTATCATCTAAATTTTTGTTAAATTGAAGAGAGGTTTCCTCATTATTTAGCAGTGGTAAATTGTATTTATATCGCGCCACTGGTACTTTTTGTGAATGATGATCGTATATAAGATCCCTCTAGAAGACGATCAGAGTCTACATTTACTCCGCGAAACGTTCGTACTTTTATCAAGTTCGAAAAATGTCGCGAATCAAGGTGATCGATCTGATTTTGAGTCATGTCGTCAGGGGATATCCATGTGGTCTTGTGGATGTGGGAACATAGTACTTATATTTACCATGCCTTTTGACTTGGCAAAGTCGACAAATTCTTATGGAGGCTTTGTTTGCCAGCATATCCATGGTACATCTCTTTCCTACCTACTTTAGCATTGAAGTCACCAATTATTATTTTAATGTCATGACTGGGGCATTTGTTATACACATCGTCCAGCTTTTTATAAAATTCCTCTTTTTTTTCATTGGATTTATTTTCTCTGGGTGCATTTACATTGATAATACTTATGTTGAAGACTCTGATTACACACATTCTGCTGTTTATTGGTTCGAATTTTAATACGTGTTTTTTAATTTTGTTTGGGTACTATAAATCCAAAGCAGAGGATGTGCTTATTTAGTTCACAACTACAGTATACGTCGCAATCTCTTTTTTGAATTATTCTACTATTATTACTATTCTGCAGTGTTAAAATATTTATTTTATATTGATTTATAATTTTAATTACTTCTTGTAAGCTTTTACTTCGGTACACGGTTCGTACATTTAAACTGAAGAGTTTTAAATCGTTTTAACTTCCGTAACTTGTAAATTTTTTGAGGTATCAGATAGTCAACCTGGCGTCTAACCTCCTCTTGGAGGGGTTAATTACCACTATACTTTGTTCGCGTCACTTCCACCGGGATTGGGTACCCGACCTCCATTCGGGATTAACAGCATCGCTATGTGAGGGCGAGTAGAGGGGGTTGACGTTGAGAGGTGTGAGGCATCATTTCCAATCTATGGGGGGATCAACCATTCGATGCATTTCAACATCCTTTCTGATGCCTCATTATTTATTAAAACAACTAAAATTAGTAGCCTGGCTACATAGGCCTCGGTTTATTCCAACATCGAAAATTTGTTTTTTCATCGAATTTATTAGGTGAGTTATTAAGGCCGACTCCCCAAATATTTTCTATGGGGTTTAAGTACGGTGAACAAGCTGGCCAGTCCATAACTTGTATAGAGCAGTTGTCTAAAAAAGTTATTGCTTGGCGATTTGTGCGTATACGTGCATAGTCCTGCATGCAAATAAGTGATTTTTCTCTGTGTTCCACCAGAAAAGAGAGCAGATTACTCTCCAGCACATTTATGTACGCTTCGCTGTTCATTCTTGAGCTCGTGAACCATACCAGATTTTTTAAATGCGCTCACACCATTACCGATCCACCACCAAAGTTTCTTTTAGTTCCTTCCTCAGATCAATGCAATAGAAGGGAAACCCATCTGATCCATCAAGATTAAATTTTTTCTCATCGGAAAAAATTACCAGTTTTTAGGAACTCACATTAAAATCATAAAGCAGATTCCAACTGAAAATGTCTTACTGAGTCGCAATTCGTTGCGAAGTTACTTTGAGCTAAAAGGAGACGGGCTGCCTTATGCCTCTTTTGCAGGAAGGTACCTTCTTCAACACACCTCCAACAATTTGTTCCGATGATTTTAATGTCCGCCAAACAGTCATTGCAGACAATTTCTTCATGCAAGAAGCAGAAAGTTGGGAGCACGATACAGTAGCATTGTTCGCTTTTTTATGATGCTCATTCTATGTTTGTCCAGTAAGTATCGATTTGCTTCCAGTACTGCAAGCTTTACCGTATTCTTCTGAGTTTTGCAAAAAATTCGGAATAACATGGCGACTACGACCAATTTTTTTTTATATCTGGCTCACATTCAAGCCCGACATTGAATATACATTAATTAAGCTCTTTTCTTGCTCAGTTAAACATGTTGATCGTGTCATTATGCTTAAAATTACTTGAAAATTTGTTTTTTCTTATTACACTTAAAAATTAGATTAACACGCTCTCTCTCAATGAACTTTTTGATATCTGTTCTATAAATATGATAAGCCTGCTGCAGGCTAAAAATCCATTCATTTGAACTAAAACTAACGGTTCTCTTCCAATGCTATGCTAAATAAAAATAGAAATCTTACTGTTTTTTTGCGGCTTAGTCTTTATGCTATCATTCCTCACTATAATTATTGTGAATAACATCACATCGAGGTCACCAAATTTTTTGAGGAGGATGATATTTTGTATCCACCGTTTTGAAAAGGAAAACGCTTCGATTTAAATTTAATTTATTTTGCTTATTTATTGCTTTTATTGCCTAGTTCTCCGTTAGATCAATTTATACATATAAAAATGCTTGTACATAAAGTGGTTGATACTGTTATTGTTGTTGTTTCCGAAATATGTGCGTCGTCGTGTCTATTAAATTCTGTGCTTTGTGACCAACTGATTATCGGTCATTCTCCTTTGTCCTATTAGAGTCTGAAGATGCATGCGACCAGTCGCGTTCGATCGAAAGTCAGTCTCAAACCATCTGCTCTCGACATATACTATATTCATTAATTTATTTAGTAAACGTGTTTTACATGAAAAGCTCGAGAGTGCTCACATATTTTATTTCAACCAGGGGGCTCTCTGAAAGATTGGGTGGCCTTGGGCCATAATTTCAAAACTTGATTTTTTATTCTTCTGTGAGCGCGTCGAATGAACAAACCAAAGAAAAATTAATGAAGAATATTACAAAAATAATTTGATCCGAATAGTTACACTGATAAGAAGTACGCAAATTAAAAAGACTGTGCGTCTGTACCGATCAAGTGTTAGTCGATGACTGAATTTCAAATATAATCGCTATATCTGCTCTGAATGCGTTGAAAATTTTTAAAGATATTTGTCCTAATTAACAATGAGTTCCGAAATTTTTCACACGAGCTTGGAGTTTCATTGGCTAGGACATATATAGCGAATAGATCTGAGATGACTCATTCAGTCTCATCTGCGTCATTATTCTCTGCCATTTCCAATGCATACTCTACTAGAAAACCATCAGTGGCTCATTCAGGTTCAATTTTCTCTGATTCGAAAAATATTCCAGGGACTGAGGAAATTTCAACATTTGGATCTTCAACACAGGATCCCTCGATATCAGACGTTCCACCAAAGAGATCCGGAAGTGTTCCTCCACAAATAAAAAGTATAGCTCTGTTTCACATTTGCGTCGAAGAAAAATCAGCCAATAAAAATGATACTCATAAAACAATATGATGTTTTTGTCGCAAAACTCAGACATATATGCGTAAAATGTTTGACAAAAAAATTAATGTAATATCATTTTCATATAATTTATTTATTTTCAATAAATAACAGAACATATTTCATTATTCATACGAACTTTGCTTTGAATTGTATAGAAATCCCATATGTATGAAAAGGCACGCATAAGGCACAACAACGTAAGACGAATTGAGGGGCAGGTTAATCTGTACGATATGTGAAGAAAATATTTAAAAAATCGCTTGTATAAATGTAATGGCGACAGCACAAATTCATATCGTGCTTCATGAACTACTCTTTGTATGCATCTGTCTGAATCGTTCATCTCCTTATTTTTTTTTTATATAAAATTTTGCTTACAAATTAATAAAAAGCCTAAGTTGCACGTACGATAATTTAAATAAACTATTAACTGACAGATCAGTATCTAAACCTTTTTGAACATTTTCAACAAGTCCTGTGCTACTTTCCCATTAAAATAAGGTTATTTACCGAATCATAGCCCAGATATTGCTCCATCTGATTACCACCTCTTCAGATCGATGACGCATGGCCTTGCTAACCAGCACTTCTGATCTTACGAGGAAGCCAAAAAATGGGTCGATGACTAGATCGAGGCAAAACCGCCCGAGTTTTTTCGCAACGGAATTCGTATGCTACCAGAAAGATGGGGAAATGTAGTGGCTAGCGACGGACAGTACTTTGACAATTAAACATATAACCATTTTTTTCAATAAAGGCTCAAATATGAAAAAAATCCATCATTTTTAATTTGCGCTCCCAATATTTCATATCATAGATGACTTCATTTTGGAACTCCAAAATGCGTGAAACGGTATGATTCAGCTACCTTTGAAAAACTTTACCTTGGGATTCATTCACTGTGATTTTATCTGGATAGAGTTTACTTTAGCATTCATATGAAGCTTAAGAATTTATGAACGTTCGAATTACCAAATATTAGTGTTTTGTTAAATTTGTTTTCATTAAAAGCGATAAACCCATTTAATATTTGCTTCGGAAGTATGTGGTTGGAAAGCAGAAGAATGCAAAACTGATGTAACCCATTATCGTCCTCAGTATCTTTCACTGTGGTATCCATCAGATTCTGAACTCTTTGGGATTGTGTAATAGGCTGGAGTGAAAATTTTTTTTTTTTTTTATTACATGATTACTGGATTATCAATAGATAATCTATATTATTAGAGGTGTTCTCGCATTATTTCAGCTATCTAAGCCAAAGTCTTAACACAAACATCTTTGTAAGAGTATGGGTTTTTTTTATTGTGAGATTTCCCGATTTTTGGTGTCAATCGGGAGTTTTTGTATCCTCTTGCGTTCGGATTGGATAATTGGTTATTTATACCCATGAGAACATTTTTTTTTTAAATAAAACTATTACTTTTTCAAAGTAATTAACATAATTTTTTTAAAAACATTTCATTTGATTAAACTATTTATTAACCAATCTATGCAATTTCCTATTAAATTTAATGTTCAATTTTTCGGAATTTTTGTTTTATCGAGTAGATCAATAAATTGTGTTGTATATTACAGTAATAAAACTAATAACAATGCTGTTATGTTCAAAATGTTCATTAATCACGTATTTACAACTGTGCATTCGTAATAAAAGATAATTCAAAATTTGTTTCTTATTGCCAATAGCAAAAGTGGAATGTGACAAAAAAGAAGAAACAAAGCAAACAACTGGCATATAATTGCCATTTTACAGTGAACTGAATCAAGGTGGATTTATTTTTGGTTTTACAGTGGTTATTTTGAATAGATATATATACTAGCATAGCCCGGCACGCGTTGCTGCGGCCCGTATGCCTTGATTTGGTGTTTCTTCTAAAACGCTGTGTTGTAAAATATGTAAAAATGAAGCATTAATATGATATTTTATTATTATCTTTATTAGTATAGATTGACGAAAACTATATCTTTCTTTTTAAATTAACAATTTAAGTGAATGAATAATATTTTTTAATATTCTGTTATAACCTAAGCAACTTTAAATAATTAAAATTAATACTAACATCTAGCCTTATGCGAGTGGATAAACTGAGTTTTTGGAGTTCCTACTCTAGAGCAAGCAACTTATAGTTGACCATACGAAAAACATGGATTTTCTAAATTGACTCCAGCAACACGTAGTGACGGTCTTTGAGCTTTGTTGATTGTCATCGCGAAAGTAAGACACACAGGAAATTGTAATCTTTTGAATGCGAAAGGCAAATCAGTGGGAATCATTGGAATACGCGGAATCAGGTCGTCTTCTCCTTTATATTTGCTTTTCGTTGCTTCAATCACATTCGGCATCAGATTTTTCATGGAAAGTCTGGTTGCGTTGCACAACTTTGTCGTATTCAGATTCCGAAGTAGCTTTATAAGTGAACCAATTTTCAACGTCAGTTTGTCCGGTGGCATGCCAAGTGGCTCTAATGAATTGAGAAATTCGACTGGATAAATAACAGCTTGATCGTCTTCTGTAACTGTATCAATGGATTTATACTCTGTAACTGCCAGGAATTTTCAATTAATGTCGTTATTGATTCAATTGACGTCACTATTCTTCGCAGCTAGGATAGCACGCTCGCTAAGCCAACCATGACTCTTGATGTTGTTGGCGACGTTTGGAAAAACTTTATTTTTAAGTTCTTCAATTGATGACAGAAGTTAACAGAAGTTCGGTGGGAATGAAATCTTCGGAAGTTTGCCAACGCCCATATCGAAAATCTCGTAAGTAAATGTATGTGCAGAATCATCTCTAAGTAAATGTATGCGCATATTGGTGACCAGTCATCACGTGTCTCTCCAGAGTCGAATTCTTCAGGCATGCGGCCAGCTCATCGGGTGGTATTCATCTGGCAATGAAGGGCGAAGTTTGACGGAAATCACCAGCGCGCAGTATTAAAGCTCCGCCCAGTAGACATTGATCGTTTCGAAAATCTTGCCGAAAGCAATGAAGTGCCTCGAGCCCTTTCCAATGTTGCAAAGAGGATGAGCGGCTAGATTTGAATTCAATGGCAGCTTGAGTAAAAAAGTTTTTCCTGTGCCCCCTGGTGCACACCATTTCCGGCTTGTATATGATCTATGATGAAGTCATACGCAAGTTCATCAGTTTTTAAAAGCCTTTTTTGAGTCTCAACGCAAACTTGCAATGCATCAACGTCGTATTCTTTTTATCGGAATACGTGTCTATCGACAATATGCGTTTGGCTACTTTGAGGAGGAAATAGACCCAGCTGTTTGAGGATTCTGTAATTAATAGACATACATGTTGGGCCTTTGATCACGTGAAGCAGCATTCGCAAATAGTAGCATTCAGCATTATTTGGATGAAAAGTATATCATCGTCATATTGTATGGATACAAAATATGCCAGTTATAGAAGAATATCTTGCATCTCGTTTCCTTTTGGAAAATTTTTTCGTCGATTTATTCCAAGTGTAATAGTGAGAGATTTCGTGACACAGCAACGTTTTTGTGATTTCATCAGTTACACACAATTGGAAAAAAAGCGGTCAACGTAGAGTTTAGTAGATGTGGAGCATTCTGGTGTGCTTTCCCTTCCGTGAAGTAAACCGTTTTCCAAATGAGCGGTGAGATGTAAAATCGCTGGAAAGCGTTCGTGAATGTCGAAACCCAAAATGCACCATTCAGCTTCATTACTGCTAATATAGCATCCCGTTTGAAACTATTCGAATTCATCGACGGGTGGATTTTGAATTTCAAGTCCAAAAACTTCCATATCACTGCCTTTATTCACGTAATAACATATGTAATTGACCGATTTCACTAAATTGCAATACTCCACTTTGATATGTGCATTGAATGATTTCGATAAAATAGGAGAGTAGGGCACAATCCATTGGTTATCAATGATGACATCAAAGTTACTGATTTTGAGAGTTCTTGAATGTCCTACATCACCTGGTTTTCGTTTTCTATACAGCGGATAAGTATCGCCACCAGTTTGTGTTTCTTTCAGCAGTTCTCGTGGATACTTTTTTGTGCATTTTTCTTTTTTCATGCATTGCGATTATATGTTGTGTCCTCCAGATGGTCCATGAATTATATTTTTGTTGATAATTGCATATCTGGATCTTCTTCTGGGTCGGGTAGTTCAGCACTAATGATATCATCAATTTGAGTTGGAACAATTTTTTCAACTAAACAAATTAAGATATGAGCATGTGGTACACCTCTTTTCTTAATCCAACAGTAAGTTTCTTTTCTAAGATCCATGAGACGTATCAGTTTTTTTTTGAAAACTCTCGCTATACTCATGCCAATGGGATGGTTGTTGCCAAGGTAGAAGTAAATTATTGATTTCCTCCCAAATAGGATTACATGTGAAAGTGAAAAGATATGGGCTTTCATATTTGTGAAGATATGTCAGTGCATTTTAAGCATATTCTTGCAAGTGCCTTGGACTTCCATTAACGAAGACGCTAGAATAACTATTTTTCCAATGTCAACATTTTTACCTTTGACTATAGTATCTCGTAAAGTTGGCGACACTTCAGGATGTGGATAGATTATTGGACTCGAATCATGATATGTATGGTGTGCATAAAAATCCATACAACTATTTTTTTGTGGTCGCAGCACCGGTGAGGGGATTAATTTGAAACAATTCAAAATGATATCCGCGGAATCAGTATTGAATATTGAAGAGCATCGTAGATTCGATGTGTTTCGGGAACACTTAACATAGTTTGACCTTGTTTGCTGATAACAATATCTCACTTGGCAATCTCTGTTCCCACAATTACAGCTGCAACTTCTTGGATCATTTGAGCATTGAAGCGTCTATCATGTTCATTTAATGGCTTTTTGTGTATCCTGATAATGACCTTCAAGTCATCCGTTCTACCATTGCAATGTGTATTTAAAATTTAAAATAAATTTACAAAAACTGTGGATCTTATTCGGGTACTCGAAGAAGTGAACCAATCTAATGATAAACTTGTCCTTTTTTAATGTGGACATGAAATTAGCATTTCTTACAATACTCGTCGCTTCAAATGATGTCATTTGAGATTATGAGTTGACTTTCCGAATATACTCTAAAAAGTGTTTGGATTCCAAAGTGTCTCCAGCTAGGAAAGTTCAAAGTGGTTGGTGCCTCAATCAGTGGTGGCAAATTGACTTTGACATTAGAGCAACACAAGTCAGCCGTTACTTTTTTCGGAAACTTATTTCAATTTATGTGTAACAATTTAAAACATTCACTATGTAACTGTAAAAACCAGCAATCGTATAGAGGGAAGAGTGAAACAACTATTAGTGAGCGTAAGCGATTCTCATTCTAATTTTGAGCGTCTTTGCCAAATGTACAGTGTATATCAGAAAAGTTGAAGCTGAAAAAACTTTGCATTTATGCAATGCAACAGGTTTCCACTTCATTGATATTCAGTCTAAAATCTATGCTAAGAGCGGTCATGAGTTCACTCTCAAATATACGATTCATTTTTCGATCTGAATTTGTTCGAGCACGTTTGACGGTTTTTGAAGACAAAGTTCTTTAGCGAGGTCCAAAAAAAAAAGTAATTTGCCTCACTAAGCACATTATTGGCGAACAAAATGGTGGGAATAAAGTTTTAAAATAATTAGCAGTTTTAGTTTAGAAACGGTATTACAATGAACAGTCTAAATAATTGGGGCCATAACGTACTTACTTCGAGTCATGCACACAAAATAATATGTCAAATTTGAAATTATAATACGCAAAGCCTCTCTCAACACAAATACTTCACTGTATATTTCAGGCTTGTAATCAATGTTTTAATTTTGGTTTGTGTGTCTAATTTGGTGCAGTATCTTCGGTCATGTTACTTTTGTATTTTTCCCGCAATACCGTTGGTTGTGTTGGATAACATGTCGTCAATATTATTGAGTGCAGTTGACGAATTTTATTCGGCGTAGATACTAATGCTGCATCAACGTAATACATATGCACATACGTTGCATTTGAATAAATTCGTAATAGGGGGAGTTATTATTTGATTATATTATTTGATTAATTCGTTATAAAGGAGTTGGCTGCAAAGAGGTTCAAATGTTTGAAGAAATTTTGCTTCCCACCGTAACAGTTACTCCAATACATACTTAAGGTGCATTTCTTCCTCTTGACTTAAAATTCTAATATCTATATAGCAAAAAAGTCCCTTCCTCCTCCCCCAACCACTATGGTTCACAGTCATTAGTTATTGTAAATAATTCTTCCTAAGTAGGTACAAGATAGAGGACGTTCCTGAGTGAAGTTAGTGTTATCATCATGTGCTGCCATCTATCAGACAACGCTAATACAAATACAATACTGATTGATAGGTTAGTATCGATTTGGCAGCCATCCGAGTCAGACGTGTTTCGTGATTTTCGCTAAAATGGAAAAAGAGCAGTATCGTTCAGTAATTCGCATTTCGTCTTTAAATGGGAAAAAATGCGAGGAGATAAAAGCAAAGTTGGATGCTGTTTATGGGGACATGTCGCCATCTGTGACCACAGTTAGATATTGGTTCAACGAATTTAAACGTGGGCGAACATCCGTTTTTGATGAAGAGCAACCAGGACGCTCGGCAGACGTGGTTACCGAGGAAATCATTGAAAAGTCCACGATATGATTCTCGCTGATCAACAAACGAAAGTGCGCGAAGTAGCAAAGGCCGTAGGTGTGTTGACCGGAATAGCAAATAATATTTTACATGATAAATTGGGGATAAAAAATTGGCGACTGCTCGCGCTGGACAACAAGCGGATGCAGCTGTTAACTTCGAAGCAGTATTTGGTGGAATTTAAATGAGATCCGAAGGACTTTTTGCGACGAGTTATCACCGTTGATGAAACCTGGATTCATCATAACACACCAGAAACTAAACCACAATCAAGGTGAATCTGCACCAAAGAAGGCGAAGACGTTCATAGCGACGATTTTTTTGTGGATATACGGCCACGTTTAAACTCATTTACCCAATTGTAAATAGTTGTAAATGGAGGACCAGATGTGCTGTAAACTTCATTCAACTCTGCTTTGATTTCTTTGGGTGTTGTCTTTTAAATAAAAGTGTTTCACCGTACAAAACTCACTTTTTTTTATATTTTTTAATATACAAAAGTTTGTTGACAATGAAAATAACCACGTGTTCGACATGACTGAAACTTCAACAGCTGATTAGTGATGGATCAAACTTCAACAAAAAGAAAAAAAAAATGTCTATGCCAGGAGCATGATCTCTCGGATCCCATGTACCAATGAATAAACTTTTTTGTTCTGCAAACATTTTGTTGATAAGTCCAGGCCACTCCTAAAGTTGGATTCTGAACCGCCACTGTTTCTGCGTAAGAGATTCTGTTTTTTGGCGGGACAAAAATATTTTTATATTGCTTTCATTTGCATTATCTTTGTTTCGCGTTCGGTAAAAACAAGGTTTTGAAATTTCTATAGTTCTTTTAATTTATTTTAATAAATGTTATTCACTTTCGATTGATTTTTTTTTAAAAAAATTTCGCAAAACACGTGAACTAAGTGAAGTTCCACGAAAGGAAATAGGCACAAAGTATAATGCTAGTATTCCGGTAAAACTTAGTGAGTCACCTGAAAATAAAGTCATATGTTTTTGGTGTTTTGTACGAATAAAACTTTCTTATGGTGTAATCGATTGAAGATACAGGACATATAAAAAAATATGTAAGTGTACATAACACTCACGAGCCTTTGATGTGAAATATCTTTGCTTTCAGTTGAGTGGAATGTGACAACGATTAAATTGTTTTATGTAATTATTAATTAATTTATTCTAAAATTTTTTTTTGCAATCACTGCAATTACCTTCGAAATAGTACACTCAAACTGAGTAAGCCTTTTTACGTGAATATGTGAAACGCCCTTTTGAGTCACACATGCAAATGTGTAATAATAATTTCGAGTTTCTTGTTAGCCAGCCTCTTATAGATGGCAACGAATGTTCAAAGCTTGTCTGTGGTTTGGACTTTTTTTGTTTTTTTTATCGATGAGTTTAATTTGTGTACCTTCGACTCTTGGGAATTTCGTAATACTCACTCATCCACCTTTACTTATGCTGCTTTGATTATTCCACTCTTCTCTCTTCCTCCCTTTGCACATGAGCACAGCACACGATGCTTGTCCATACACATACCCACACAACACCTTAACTTATATCAGCTTTAACAACTACATTCTTTCATTCTTGTCTCTCCACGACTTCCACCATTCAACACGTTATCGTTTTGATCTACATATGCAATTGCCTTATAAAGTTTGACTTGTAGCGTACTCATGCAACGTTTAAATATAAAGATAGAAATACATAAACTTAAATCAAAACACTTATATCAACGCCCATTCCAGTCTCATTACATCAGCTCACATTCCAATCGCGTTCGAATATGCTGCGCTTGCCGTTTAGTCCACTCAAAAAAGGGACTTTATACTGTAAAGTACATAGATACTGAGAGTACATATCCATAAGAGCATGTTCTCGCACATATACATACACTTGCATTATTACGATAGCGCTCTCCATTCTTAGCTAAAGTCAATATGAATTTTAAAATAAAGATTCATTCAATAGAACAAAAGCTAAACTAACGGATGTGTTTCACTTTAAAATATTACAGACTACAAAATCATAGGAAGCTTATATCGTCCATTTGCTACTAAAATTTCCAATTCCTTGGTAGTTGAGTATTTTAAGAACCGGTTTCTCATACATGGCAAGAAAGGTTCAACACCTGGCTGTGGTTTGATGTTTTTAAACAAATTTAATTTTTTTTTTTATTTTTTTTTGTTTTTAATAATACATATAAAATCAATTTATAAAATTATTATCAATTTTTTGCTTACTTGAATTTTTATTATTTTATTTCATTACATATTCTTATAAGATGATCGAGCTATTCTATAGCAGATTTTCATATAAAATGGCCCAAAATAATTAATTAATTTTTCAAAATCTGTTTTGTTGTATTGCCCATTATTTGTAGTAATTACAAAGTGATAAAAATACCAACTTTTTGTATTGAATAAAACAAAAACGAATTTTTTTTTACAATACCCATGATTGTAATTAGCCGGTCACTCATCCGATTACTTACTGCAGCTCATCTTACTTAATCAAAATATCGGAAGACAAAATAAGCGATTACATGGATTTGAAATTCACCCTCCCGAAACCAAAGATGTTTCAAATCAAAAACAAAAAAAAAAAAATTGCCAGGTAGCTCCACACTAATATACATATACGAAAACTTATTTAAGTAACTGTAACAAATAACAGAATGTTCATAGTCTATTTAAAATAATCTATTGAGGCAACAGTGGCTTCAATAGCAATATTAAAACCACGGCTTAAAAATGATCAATTAATTTCATTTTTTGTGACCATTCTATTCCCAATGGTTTTGGTGTTTCAATAGCCGCATCAACATCAAAGTCACAAAAAGTAAATATGAGGCTTGCTACTGTGCTGCTTTTCAGCATTTTATGTTGATGCGACTGCTGACACCACAAAAGCAATGGCAACGTCAACATCACAAGAATTTGAAAGGAATGATTTTTAATGTGAAACATCTTTGGTTCCGGTAGAGTGAAATTTGAGATTGGTGTAATCGCTTAATTTGGATAACCACCTGCCTTGCGGTCTCAGATTAAGAAAAATGAGTAATGGTAAGTAATCGGATGAGTTACCAACTGATGACACTGTGAGTTGTGTATAATTTTTTTTTAGTAATATTAAAAACTTTGGTATTTTTTTTTTAACACTTTTTAATTACTACAAATACTACAAATTATTTTGTGTCATTTTGTATGGAAATCTACTATAGAATAGCTCGATCATATTTTACGAATAATTAAATAAAATATGAAAAATTCAAATGAGCAAAAAAAATGTATAATTATTTTTTAATATTATAACATAAGACAACATATGTTAAAAATATAAATGTTTCAAAACACCAATCAGACAAACGTTTAACCTTCGTTGCCATTTATTAGAGGCTGGGCGCATAGCATACACGGCTAACAAGAAATTAGTAGCGAACGCACGATATAAGCTGGGTATTGATTTTGTAGTCAATCATTGTAAGATATCTGCATGAGTGAGCTAAAAATGGTGTTTGAGTTATTCACTTCAAAAGTGAGTGAATTTTGTAACTGCTTCTGCTGTACATAGCTTGCCAGTTAAGGCTTGACATCAAATCGAATCTGACATTGGTATCGTAAAGATTGTCGTTTTTAATGATAACTGTACTCAGAACGTTTTGTCATACGGGTGCTATTTGTATTGTTTACAGAGCCTTGGAAAATTCGTTTCGGCAAATTTCGTGAAGGTCGTCCAAACTCGGTTGTTGTGCAACAAAACATCGATGTAACGCATGAACTGATAATGCAAGATCGTCATGTGACATATCGTGAGATTAGTTCCACTTCAATACATTCAATATTGCATGAACATCTGGCCGTCAAAAAGATTTGTTCGCGTTGGATACCGTATAATTTGACAATCGCGCAAAAAAGGCTCGTGTCGGTTGATGCAAAGAAATGTTGAAAGAAGTCAATCGCGGTGCTTCAAAAGACTTCTATAAGATCATGGCAGGTGATGAATCATGGATCTATACATATGAGCCTGAAACTAAACAGCAGTCGACTGTATGGGTCTTTCAAGATGAGCCAAATCCAACAAAAGTTGTTCGCGCACGAAGCTTTCGAAGCAAATGATCGCCTGTTTATTTTTGGAATAACCAAACATGTCACCACCATGCCATTAAAGAAATGTAGAGCGGTTAATTCTGAATGGAACATCACCATTTGGTTGCCAGAAGTGTTCGAAGAAATAAGAAAAATCAACCGCAGAAGACGAATCATTCTCCACCAAGACAATGCGAGCTTTTTAAACACTCAAAAAGTCGAGTTGATGGGTCATCCGCCCTATAGTCCAGATTTGGCACCCAATGATTTCTTTTTATTCCCGCACACCAAAAATAAATTGAGAGCTTAGAAAAATACCCGAAAACTATTTCTTCTGCAATCCTAACAGAATCTTTGACACATCGATCCCCTAATTCATATGAGTAGTATTAGTATGACTAATAACTGAAATAAGTATGATAGTGAACAAATCATGAAGTGATAATTTCTTTGAGAAAAAATTTGTAATTAATGAGATTGTGAACCAGAACCGAATTTTAGATGTGGGTAGGGGCGGCAAAATTTGAATAGCCTTATGGGCAAATATTTAAACCCGTCTCTGGTTATTTTGCATATGCTTACAAAAAGAAGTATTTAAGTTTTAATTTCAACACGATAGCAAGTAAATTGACTTTCACAAGAATATCAATTTATTACAAGCCGTTATCAGTACTTTTAAAAGAGGAATAGATAAGAAAACCAGAAAGAAAGGTATTTTCGACTATGCCGCAGATGTAATACTCTTCAAGTTTTTGTATGCCAGCTTTGCGATCCAGTAATCCGAGGATGTCGAAATTTATATGGTTGATGAATATGGATCAGAAACCTATTGTGTCCAAATTTCAAGATAATAGCATAAAAAACTAGTTTTTCTAATAAGAACATGAATATGAGTAGGGGGCTTTTTTGGGAGGTAAATACTATTCAGTACGTGAAAAGTATAAAAATGAATAAAAGAAAACTGAAAATTGGTGTCACTGTTATTTAAAAATTGCTGTCATTCAACATCCGCGGTCATCTCACTATCGCTGCGATCAACAGCGATGATAAATTGATTACTATTGTTGCAGCGAGATACATACTACTGCCGCCAACAATCTCAATAATGGTCCTGCCTGGTTGTTTTATAGTATGTTGGTCTGCTAGGATCTTTAAAAGATTTGCATCACTTTGGCACATAAAAAAAATATATCAGACCTGTATATCTGCCCTGTTTCAATAATTATCATAAAATATTAGAAAAAAAGTCCTCCCGACACGTCTGTCTTTCTGAACGCGATTAACTCAAAAACTTCCGAACATACGGTTTACACCTATGATGAATGTTTTTGTGTATAATTTATTATGGTAAGGTGGTTATTGAAAATTGGCTGAAATATTACAAATTAATACTTACATTTTCTAAAAAACTAATTTAAGTTTTATTTGTCCTTGTTTTCGTTTTTCTATTCCTTAATCTTTTCAATAAACTTACATATGTATTTTTTTATGGGTCTGCACAATTCTAGCCGACTGAATTGGATGGATTATTATAGTGTTACTGAAATTTGTATGTATCTATACATCTTATATAGAATGCATAAAGGGATATCAAAATACTCTCGCAACAACAAGTTTGAAGAAAATGTGTGCATTTCAGTCGGGTAGAGCGAAAAGAAGTTTTCAAAATATCAGCAACGCATTAACAACGAGAGAGAAAGAGAGAGTAGAGAGAATGAACACTTTGTTGTTGTTAAACAATTTAAGATTTGAAAGACTTGGACTGTAAAATGCGATTTTGAATGAAAATATAACATACCTGTTTACAATAACGCTTCTCTGTACACAACATTTGAAGTGGAATCTTCAGGAATGTGTGGATATGAATTATTTGAATTGCAAATACGGGAATGAGCCACGTATATCTGACCATGGGAAAACTAACAAAAGAAAAGAGTTTGTCCTTGTGCTTTGTTAATTGTCATAGCGTAACAAAAGCCTAGTGTCTTTTGCCGCAACCGGTCAAAATCTCTGCCTCAATAACGTTTGGTTGTAAAGTCTTCACTTTCAATATGGTTGCGAATTTGGGGCACTCAGAGATTCTAATAATTCTATGGGATAATTGGTAGCGTATTTCGTGTTCTTATTTTATAAAACATGATTTAAAAAAAATAATAATAACAATCAATGTAAAAACTGGGAACCGAATCTCTCAAGTATGCAATAAAGTTTCGCATTGTTGTTCATATACTGCAACGACGCCTCAGCACGCTCGACCAACGACTGCTACTGTCTGAATTGGTCTTTTTTCATTTTTGTATGGTTTATTATGACATTTGTTAGAAAACAGTGTTTTAAATTTTATAAATTATAAATTAAATACAATAATATTTTGTGGGTTAATTTGGATGAAAAAATTCATCCCGTGCGCCAAATAAAGTTTCTAGTGTTTCAGTAATTTGATTGTGAATCGAATGAATGGTTTTTAATTGATACTTGAAAAAAAACGAGCTGACTAATATCCTTTTAGCAGTGGGCCATGATTCGAATCAATGTTGATGCGGCTATTGATTCGCATCAGTTTCGACAACAACCACAAAGGAAAAGGATGTCATTCAAGGGTTGTTGTTGTAGAATGTGATTCGAATCAATAGTCGCATCAAGAATGAATACGCTTTTATCCTAAAATTAAGAATTGTCACTTGGGTTAGTGTTGGTCAATTTCTACCTTTTTCATGCCATTTTCGTAAGCGTTCCTCTTTTTTTGTTGCGTATCAACAAAAAACAGTTAATGACGTCCCAAAACAATAAACAAACAAAATAGACGAATTTGAAATTGTAAATTTTTTGTTAATAATAAAATAAAATATACAGCAGTGATGATAAAGGGAGCTGGAAGAATTATTTGCATACCCTGCAAATAGTTGTATATCATGTATTTTTTCATAAATTTTACGTTTAAATTTAGTCAACTTGCGCTATGTTGCTATGCTATGTTGCCAAATCAAAGAACAGCTGTTCATGATTCAAAATAACCACTATAAAAGCAAAAGAGAATCCACCTTGCTTCAGATCACAGTAAAAAGGCTATAGGTCTACGATTTTATTATTATTCTAAAGATAAGAAGGAAGGATCGCGGAATGAAGAATTATTATATGAAAACATTCCAACAGCCCCTAAAAAATAAATCAAAATTAAAAACATTTTTTTCTTTTGGAAATTATAAAATTATTTTATATTTTATCTTTCGTTTTCTTATTTATCTCCAAAATTGTTGGAATATCATTCTCATGCATACATACACAAATACAAGAAGCTCAAAAAACGTAATCTATAAATTTAATAACATTTGTTGATAAGAAATAGTATTAAACATTCTTTTATAAGATCTCAAAATCACATCCTATACAATATTGAAAAAATTTGGGCTTATATTGTTAAACATTCATATTCGTTCCCAACTAGGCAAATTACTAACAAAAAGCTTCCTTCAAAAATAGGAAATTTAATCGTACATCATAAAAACAGACTACATGAAATCATGAAATTCACCGTATTTGTTTTGAATTAGCCATTTTTTAATTTTTGTACCTTCGAAATAGTACACTGAAACTGAGTAAGCGTTACAAAATTCACTCACTTTTGACGTGAATAACTAAAACGCTCCTTTTGAGTAGACACATGCAAATATAATAATCATGATTGCCTATAAAATCAGTACCAAGCTTATGTCGTGCATTCGCTGCTAAATTTCCAATTCCTTGTTAGCGGTGTGGGCTTAGCACCGGCCTCTGATAAATGGCAATGAAGGTTCAACGCCTGACTGTGTTGTGGATTTTTTTATTTTTTTTTATTTTAGCAATGAGTTTAATTTGTTTACCTTTGACCGAACTCAATTTCAAAAAATTAAGCGTCGTTTACGTATTTTGTAACAACTGAGAATGCCCATACAAATACTTACACATACACCTTAACTTACGCTGCTTTGAGCACTTCATTCTTTCATTCTTGTCTCTCCAAGTCTTCTTACCAACATGTAA
The DNA here is from genome assembly GCA_037040105.1 of Amiota albilabris. Lineage (NCBI taxonomy): Eukaryota > Metazoa > Arthropoda > Insecta > Diptera > Drosophilidae > Amiota > Amiota albilabris. The sequence goes on along the minus strand of JBANCV010000653.1, from coordinate 9,391 downwards.
CACAATTTTTCAAAACAGCAGCTCTTTATCCCTTTGAGCTACACATACAATTGTGTAATAATATTGTAATTGACTACAAAATCGCTACTGGATCTATAATTCTTTGTTAGCCGAGTGTTTTAAGCACATGCCTCTAATACATGGCAACGCCTGCCTGTGGTTTGGATTTTTAAACATTTTGAATACATTTTTATACTCTTCACGAAAGTGAATAGTATTAAAAGTTTGTCATGAAGTTTGTAACACAAAGAAGGAGACATCGCAGACCACATAAAGGATATATATTTGTGATCAGCTCGATAAGACGAATTGATTAAACCATGTCCGTCTGTACGTGAACTAGTCCTTCAGTTTTTGAGTTAGAGAACTGAAATTTTGAAAATAGGTTTCCTTTTAATTCGGGCAAATCATTTGTCGGAACAGGCCGAATCGGACCACTGGGAGGGGTACCCCCCATACAAACCACAAGGTCAAATTAATGTTCTTATTAGAAAAACTTTTTTAATTATGGTTCGATCGAACTGAAATATGGACATTATGAGTTTGTGGTTCATACAAACCTCCATTTAAATTAACGTTCTTATTAGATTTTTTTTTTATGTTATCACCTTGAAATTTGTACACAATAAATTTCAAGATTACTGGATCGTATAGCTCCTATACAAAAAACATTTTCTAAAGGCCGCGTGAAGGGTATCACATATTCGGCATAGTTTAAGATACCCTTCTTTCTCTTTTTATTTTTAATAAGTTGTCTATTACCAATAATATAAAATGATTATCGACAATATTTTTTGCTGACATGAAATTTTTTTTATTTGTAAACATATTTTTATAAGATGTTCGAGCTATTCTTTAGAAGATTTTTATATAAAATAACCCAAAACAATGAATTAATTTGCCAAAATGTGTTTTGCTGTATTGCCAATTATTTATAGTAATTACAAAGTGTATTTAAATTTTTTTTATAATGAATAAAAAAAGTAAATATTTTTTACAACACTCACGTTGTCATCCGATTACTTACCGCATCTCATCTTGCTTAATCAAAATATCTCAAGGCAAGCCGTTAACCAAAATAAGCGATTACATCAATTTCAAATTCCCTCTACCGAAACCAAAGAAGTTTTACATAAAACAACAAAACTTCATAGCCAATATGTGGACGAGCACTGAACTGCTGGCCATTTTATGTACCTGCGGTGAAAGGTTCTTAATCAGGTTAAGTCATGACTGAATGCCTTTGTTTTTACTGTTGTAAGATAACGTTTTCTAAATGATGAGTACATTTCTCCCGAACAATTATAGCTACTATATACATATCTTTCTGAAATTTTTTCATCTTCAGAACTAAGCAACACGAGGAACATGGACACTTTCATGTATTCAGAAGCATCACAAATCATTGTCAAACTACCAGCATCGCTTTGGTCGGATATTTCACATACGAGGGTGGTTCACTAAGTACCCGTGTTAGAAATGAAGACACCATTTTTCCACAAAAATTTCATTTTTCAACATAGTCCTCTTTTAGAAAGATACACTTCTCTCAACGTTTAACCCCTCTCCAAAATACGCCTCTATCTCGGCGATGACTATTCGTTTAAGCAAAATTTTTTTCCCGCTAGCCATTTCTTTATGTTAGGGAACAAGAAAAAGTCGCAGGGAGCCAGATCGGGTGAATACGGGGGGTCCGGCAACGATTCATAACGTAAATCATGCAGTTTGGCGGAGACAACACCAGATGAATGGGCTAGTGCGTTATCGTCATGAAACAACAAATTTTTTTTAGCCAAATGCGGCCGTGTCTCCTTTAATTTTTTGTCGAAGCGGTCCACTAATTCACTCTAGCATTGTCCAGTGATCGTTTTTTCTTTTTCTAAAAAATCCATGAGGATGACCCTTCGCATCGTCGCCATGACCTCAGCGGCCGATGGGACCTTCTGCGCCTTCTTTGGTGCAGACTCACCGGGAGAAATCCATTGTTTTGATTGTTGCTTAGTTTCTCTTGTGTAATGATGAATCCAGGTTTCATTAACGGTGACAACTGGACGCAAAAAGTCCTTCGGATCTCGCTTAAATTGCCCCAAACAATGCTTCGAAGTTAACAGCCACATCCGCTTATTGACCAACGTGAGCATTCGCAGCACCCATCGGACCGACAATTTTTTCATTGTCAACTTATCATGTAAAATATTAATTGTCATTCCGATCGACACACCTACAGCCTTTGATACTTCGCGCACTTTCGTTCGTCGATCAGCGGAATCTTGTCGTTGACTTTTTCAATGATTTCCTCGGTAACCACGTCTGCCGAGCGACCTGGTTGCTCCTCATCAAAAACGGATGTTCGCCCACGATTAAATTCGTTGAACCAATATCTAACTGTGGTCATAGAAAGCGACGTGTCCCCATAAAGAGCATCCAACTTTGCGTTTATCTCCTCGCATTTTTTCCCATCCAAAAACAAAAAGCGATTTACTGAACGATACTGCTCTTTTTCCATCTTAGCGAATATAAAGAAACACGTCTGACTCGGATGGCTGCCAAATCGAAACTAACCTATCAATCAGTCTGAAATTTGTATAAGCGTCGTGTGATAGATGGCAGCACACGATGATAACACTAATTTCACTCAGGAACGTCCTCTATCTTTATATATTGCATAAAAGATTTGTCGAATTATTATCTTCTACACCGCATGTATAATTTTATTGTCTGATAGTTGAGATTTCTCCAAGTATCTACATTTAAATTCTATAAGTACCGGATATCTTCCAAGAAAGTGGCATATATTTTCTTCATTTTCAGATTCCACTAGCATAGTCCGGCACGCGTTGCTGCGGCCCGTATGCGTTGGTTTGGTGTTTCTTCTAAAACGCTTTGTTATAAAATATGTAAAAATGAAGCATTAATATGATATTTTAATAGTATAGATGACGAAAATTATATCTTTTTTTTTAAATTAATAATTTACGTGAATGAACAATATTTTTTAATATTGTTTTAAAAAACTAGCTGTGTCCGCGACCTCGTACGCATGGTATTCGAAATATGGTTGTAATAACTGGAACGACATCATTCGCGTCAACTTCAGTTTTGGTATTATTGACACACGTCGTTACATTGCCTGTACGTTGACTTATTACTGTAACAGTGGGTATAAATACACTCTTTCCTGCGCCACACTCTTTTAAAATGTCTGCTTTTATCACATTATTATACAATAAGGTTTGCATTTGGAACTGTGCCGATGAGCAAGCAATGGTTCTGATGCAGTCTCAATTTCTAGTAGTTGCACTTTACCTGATACGCAACATATGCCAGCTGGCTCTTGTTTAAATGTGAGCGCATGACAAAGGGGACCATTGCGCCTATCAGCACTTTTGTATGAGCGGAGTATTCAATATTTGGCTCGTACTCGAATGCAAGACGAAGGAACGAAGCGGATGTAAATGATCGATCTTGGCGTTGTCGGTCATTTGCTATGTCTGTATTAGTTGCGAACCGGTGGGTTTGCTCGTGCTACTTGTGATCGAGATACACGTAATTGCGACATGCTCGCACCATTATTTGTTCCACGACTCAAATATGCCCCCCTGCATCTTGCTGACATTTTAAACACACATACAATGGACCACTTATCCATTTCCAGATTTCCAGTCGTGCGTTAAGATGTTCTTGCTCAAAAAATAGGGTTTATGTATGGCAAAAATGCCAAATTGGCAAATTTGCCGATTTGAATTTCGTGAACGACCAATTGTGTTTGTACTTGGCAAATCAGTCGAAAAAAAGCCGATGAACTGAAGCTAACAATTGAAAATGTCGAAAAAAGTGGAAAAGTAAATTTGTTGAAATAAATACAAAAATTACAATAAATGATGTATTATACGTCGTCTATTTCTTGTAAATCAAATCTTATTTAAATTCAAATGTTTTACAACATAACAACTCATATTAAATTCGCAAAGTTGGCAGATCTCATTTTTTTTTTTATGGAGTAACGATCACTTTGCTTGCCAGTTTGCAAATTCACCAATTTTGCCATGTTGCGTGAATGCTTCTATTGTCTTTCATTGAAGTCTGTTTCTGCGTTGCCATTAGTAACGGAACTTTATACAGAGTGCGATCACAATATTGACACACTCCTCTTCGTTTTCTTGTTGAACTGTTGTTCACTTTAACACAAACACACACACAAATAGACCAAATTGTTGTACTTGATGATGGAAAACGGTGTTCAGATAATTTATATGGTCTTTTAGTCTTACCACACTGTCACAGTCTGATACAGCAAATTCATCAGTTGCACATAATTAGAAAAATGCTTTCAACGTTGTGTTTAGTGGATATGTAGCTCTCTGGTGTATGTTCTCTTCCGTGAAGTAAACTCGTTGACCGTTTTCCAAATAAACACTGAGATGTACAATCACTGGAAAGCGTTCGTGAATGTCGAAACATAAAAGGCACCATACAGCTTAATAAACTGTTCCAATTCATTGACAGGTACATTGGGATTTTCATATCCAAAAAATGCCTTTAATCACGTATACATATGTAATTTATCGAATTCACTGATTTGCAGTACTCCACATTGATAAAGTGCATTGAATGATTCCGACAGAATAGGAGAGTAGGGCACAATCAATGTTCAATCAATTATCAATGTCGACATCAAAGTTACTGATTTTGATAGTTTTTGTATGTCCTCCATCACCTGGTTTTCGTTGTCTATACAATGGATAAATATCGCCACCAGTTTGTGTTTCTTCCAGCAGTTCTCGTGGATACTTTTTTGTGCATTTTCCGTCTTTCATGCATGGCGAATGTATGTTGTGTCCTCAAGATGGTCCATGAATTATATTTTTTTTTGCTAATTGCAAATAATTCTAGATCTTCTTCTGGGTCGAGTAGTTCAGCACTAATGATATCATCAATTTCAGTTGGAACAATTTTTTCAACTAACCAAATTAAGATATGGGCATGTGGTCGACCTCTTTTCTACCATTCAATGAAATGAATCCAACAGTATTGTAGGTTTTTCCGTACAAATGGTTCTTAGTAATGAGATCCATGAGATGTATCAATTTTTTTTTTTTGAAAACTCTCGCCATGAGATCATGCCGATGGGATGATTGTTGGCAAGGCAGAAGTAAATTATTGATTTCATCCCAAGTAGGAAAGTGATGAAAAGATCTGGGCTTCCATATATATATAGTTGCATGTATGAAATAATGTTCGTAAATTAGTAATCAGAAATTTCCCGATTTAATGCTAAATTAAATGTGCATCGTCGATCAATCTCTTTCTCCATACTGTCCATAAAATAAATTTACAAAACCTGTGGATCTTATTCGGGCACTGGAAGAAGTGAACCAATCCGATGATAAACTTGTCATTGTACTTTGAATGTGAACATGAAATTACAGTTTCTTTTAATATTCGTCGGTCCAAATGATGTCATTTGAAAACACGAATTGCCTTTCTGAATATGCTCTAAAAAGTGTTTCCAAAGTAAGTAATAAGTGGTTGGTGTCTTAGCCAGTGGTGGCAAATTGACTTTGCCGTAAGAGCACCACATGCCAGGCGTTTTTTTTCGGAAACTTATTTCAATTTATGTGTAACAATTTAAAACATTCACTACGTAACTGTAAAATCGCAAGAGAAGAGTGAAACAACTATTAGTGAGTGTAAGCCATACTCATTCCGACTTTGAGCGTCTTTGCCAAATGTACAGTGTATATCAGAAAAGTTGAAGCTGAAAAAACTTTGCATTTATGCAAAAAATATGCAAGTAGGCAGTGCGCAATGCAACAGGTTTCCACTGCATTGATATTCAATCTAAAGTCTATGCTAAGAGCGGTCATGAGTTCACTCTCATATATACGTTTCATTTTTCGCTCTCAATTTATTCGTGCACGTTTGTTTGGTTTTTGAAGATAAAGTTATTTCGCGAGGTGTAAGGCCAAAAAAAAAAAATAATTTGTCTCACCTATATAAGCTCACTATTGAAGTGAAACTGGTGAAGAAATTGGTAGGAATAAAGTTTTAGAATAATTAGCAGTTTTAGTTTAGAAACGGTATTACAATGAACAGTCTGAATAATTGGGGCCATAACGTACTTACTTAGAGTCATGCACACAAAATAATATGTTATATCGACGTTGTATACGTTACACCCACATATGAAATTCACTCTTTCCAAGAGAGATATGATTCAAGAGAAGAGATGCGCGCATTTGCTTTTTCAATAGTGTGCTTATATGGGTGAGTCATATGACTTTATTTTGCTACTAATCGCGGCCGGTCGATCGGGGGGAGTAACACCATAATGATTTAGTGGCATATTTGAAATTATAATACACAAATCCTCTTTCAACACAAATACTTCATTTTCTATTTCAGGCTTGTAGTCAATTTTTTGATTTTGGTTTGTGTGTCTAATTTGGTGCAGTATTTTCAGTCAGGTTACGTAATAGGGGGAGTTATTATTTGATATGAAAATTCTTTATAAAGGAGTTGGCTACAAAAAGGTTCAAATACTTGAAGAAATTTTGTTTCCCTTTAAGTTGCATTTCTTCCTCTAAATTTAAAACTCTAAAATGTATACACTACCCACTGTGGGTCACAGTCCTCACTTATGGTAAATAATTCTTCATGTAGTTATCGAGTGGTGTAATTAGATTTTGTATATGTATTATAGAAGATATGTAGGTAGCTGCACCAGCAAAATGGACACCATTAATTTTGTAATCATCAGTTTTTTCGATTGCATCCTCATGTAAGTAAGAACATGGAAAACAACTACAGAAAATTCACAAAGTAGCAAAGTGTTAACGACACAAAAGCGAACGTAAATGTTTGTGTTTGGTTTTGCAAAAAAAATAAAAAAAAAATTCAATAACAATAACAACATAAAATTAAAAATGCAGCAAAGCATTAACAACGAAACACATATTGTCTCTCTCTTGCCGATTCACTTTGAATATCATACACAAAAAGAAGAGAACGAATAGCGCCATACTCTTGTGCGAACTCAGAGAGGAAAAATACAAAAATGACAACAACCAAAGCATAGCAACGAATAAACGTAAAAAACGTTTTGGGCTTGGTCTTGTAGTGGTTTTCAAAAAAGTTACTACTAAAAAATAGTTTTTTAAAATTTAAAAAATAAACAAAAAAAAAGTATGCAACTTTATTCATAGCATTCACTTATTGTTTAAAAAAAAAAATTATTAAAATTGGTTCAGTATATTTTGCGCCAAATGAAAAAATGTTGAAAAAATAACATAAAACTATCTACATTTGGACACTATCACCACCTACCGGGTCTAAATGTAGCACAGAACCTGGTTGATGACTCCATGCGAACAAAACAAAAAAAAAAATTATCAAAATTGGTCCAGCCGTTCTCGAGTTCAGCACCGTCATATTATGTTTTGGGTTCATTTAGGTATATATATATAGGTATTGTGCACAATATGGTTCTGCCTTGTACTTGAACCCCATTTAACCGGGAGATCACATCGTACCTTCATTATCCACGATATTGTACTATGCGCTTGACTATCGTTACAATTAGTCACTCCATTCTTTAAGTCTAGATGTTTGTAAATACGCTTTTCACTACTGCCAGGTTTAAATGTACCTATCGATGTTGTATTGCCTTTGGATCAAAACGTTTATTAAGTGTATCCTAAAATTTATCATATAATCCAGTAGTGGAGTATACCAGTCATACGAGTGCTATTTGCATTGTTTACAGTGACTTGAAAAATTCGTTTCGCCTAAAAAATGGAATTAAATCGTGACCATTTTCGTGCAATAATTTTTTATGATTTTCGCCGTGGATTAAATCAACAAGAGTGTTCCGATCAACTTGACTTTTCGTGATGAAGCACCATCTAGGGCATCCGTGTTTCGCTGGTTTTCTGAATTCAATCGTGGTCGTAGTTTTTTCCAGGACGAATTTCGTGAAGGTCGTCCAAAATCGGTTGTTGTACCACAAAACATCGATGCAGGTCTTGAACTGATAATGTAAGATCGTCATGTGACATCTCACAATGATAAAAGCATCCTTGCACATTAGTTCCACTTCAATACATTCGATTTCGCATGAACACTTAGTTGTACAAAAAATTTGTAGTCGTTGGATATTTTAATTTATCTATAGCTCAAAAAAGGGTCGCGTCGATTCGCGTAAAAAAAGCTTTAAAAGTTCAACCGTGGTGCTTCAAAGAACGTGTATAAAATCGAGACATGTGACAAAACGTGGATATATGCGTATGACCCGGAAACAATACAGCAATGGATCGTGTGGGTGTTCCAAGACTTGCCAAATGCAACAAAAGTTGTTCGAGCTCGAAGCACTGCAATGCAAATGGTCGCCTAATTCTTCGGCCGAATGGGTCATGTGGCCACTGTTCCGCTTGAGCAACGTGCGACGGTCAATTCTGAGTGGTACTCGACCATTTGTTTGCTAGAAGTCTTTAGAGAAATTCGCAAAACCAACCGCCAAATCATTCTCCATCATGACAATGCGAACTCTCACAGATCTCGTCAAACAAATGAATTTTAAAGCAGTCAAAACATCGAATTGATGACTCATCCATCGTACAGTCCTGATTTGGCACCCAATGACTTCTTCTTGTTCCGGAATATCATAAACTGCATGGTCATCAACTTACGAGTGCCGAAGAAGCAGTTGAAGCGTTCAAAAACAATGCTTTGGAAGTGTGAAAAGGAATGGACAAAGTACAACGACAAATGGTTTAAGCGAATGCATCATGGTGAATATTTTGAAAAACAATAAATCCGTTTTGTTCCAAAATGTTTGTTATTATTTGTTATTACCGACACATAAATAGTACCCCTCGTAGTATTAATATTACACCCGGGCTCTATATATTTGGATAGACATGCCGCACTTAATACATCCATTATGCACTCAGAGTGATATTATTTTTGCATAAAAATGGTTTCAAAGTCGAGTTTTTTGACACCTTTGACTCTGAATAGATAAAGTTTGAAAATAAAAAGTTTGCGTGTTATGCTATCAAACGCTGCTGTCAAATTTGCAAAAAAAAAAAGGGAAATCATGGCTGCCAGCTACTTGTTCAGAATTTTCGCCGAGCAGTTCATAAATTAGGTGATGTTTACAATATTTGTGAAGATTTTTGCTAGTTCGTTTATAAAGGCATCCAAAGCATTAATAAAAAATTCAGATTGCACTCCATCCTGCCCAGCTTACTTTTACTTTTAATTGGATAACTTATTTCTTATTTCGTGAACTTTAAATGGTTTATCTTAGTCCTATCTACAAGGTGTGTGTTAAAAGTTTCCGAACTTTTCTGGCAGGGCATTTTCTGGTGCCGCCATCTTTGTGTGAGTA
>JBANCV010000652.1:0-20964 GCA_037040105.1 Amiota albilabris | reverse complement strand
CACAAATTGATGCGACCCTATAGCCGGACCTTGCACTCTCTGACTACTTTTTGTTTCGGTTTCTGCAAAACTATCTTCATGGTAAAATATTGGCCGACCGAAGAGCCGCTGAAAATCACTTGGCCAAGTTTTTCGCTGATGAAAATATTCAGAATATGAGAAAAGATCATAGATAATAATGACCAATATGTACTTGATTGAAATTTATTTTGAATAAAGACAATTTTTGTTGAAAAATGTACCAAAAACCGCGAAGGCTTTTTATATGACATACTTAGAAAAAGAAAACCTTGCGAACTCCTCATTGTCTTTTAGAGTTTTCTGGAACATCTTCAAAAATGATTTCCATCTTGGTTTTTATTTACCAAAAAAGTATAGATGCACAAAATATAAAATTATAGCTGTGCCGGACGAAATCGCAACAAAGTTATGTTAACCATGATTGCTTATTGCATTAAGTCATCCATATACATTAAAAACATTAAAATGACTTACTTATTACCTGGTCATACTATGATGCCAGTTGTGTATTACAGTACAATAGAATCTTTCATTCGAAACCGCATTGTATGGGCTCCTAGTGAGTTGCCTTTAGTTAGTACTGCCAGAACAAACCCTTATTGCATAACTTTCAACATTCAGATTTTTTAAAGTGGAAGAAATTTACATATATTGTTCTATCGAAAACTGTAAAATTGAATTCAATTAAATTGCGCTCTGCATTTTTCGAAAAAAAATAATATTACAATTACATACGGCTACTCTAGCGAAATAAAAATTTTGAACGTTGAGTTAAATCTTTCCACTGATTGGGGACCCAAAAAAATAAAAATTTCAATAAACAAATTTAATGATTTAAAATCACATTGAGTTTGAAAATGTATTCCTTCAAGCTTTCATATTGACTATCTTAAATGAAATCATTGTAAATTCATCAAAGACAAATTAAATGAAACATATTGAAAATGAAATACATTTTTTACTAACCAAACAAATAAATTTTCATTGAAACTCATTTAACATAAGCCATAAATTTTAGTCACAGATACCTGCAACAGTGACCGCGAAAAAAAAAGTAAGCGCCAAAAATCTTTAACTTGTATTTGACAATTTGTGGACTTCATTTATAGTTTCATAGAAATTTCCGTAAAGAATTTTAAAAAACTTGCTCCTGTAAAATTTGCTTATTGTCGCTTACTTGTTTTTCGCGGTTAGTGATCGATATGTTTAAAATTAAATTTATTTGGGATAAGTTTTACTTTTATATAAATTCAATAACTTATAGAGCCGGCCTAAAAAATAGTGATCCGCTGCGGGGTGTCCTTTGCAACTAAATTTCACATAGATGCATGAATTTAGTGTTTTTTATAATTAAATACAAAATTTTTCGATTATAATTTCTAACAAATTAAATAAATGTAGATTATAAGAACGTGGATATTACTTTTTTGATCATGATGTTGCATAATTTATAATTTATTTAATTACAGATCATTATCATTATTGTTCAGCCTAATTAATTCTTAATTAATGCTTACTAATATTCGGTAATTTCATTATTTATTTTATTTCATTTAAGTATACTTTTTGCTTCTTTTTTCTTTATATCTTCTGTTCATCATCGCCTTCTTATATTTTGCTGTCGTTGTTTTGTGTTTAGCAATGATTTTAAAAGGTCGTTGGCATCCCCAACCAATAACAGCAAACTCAAGAGAAACAACCATCACTGCCAGAAATATCGCCATCATCACCACTTTAATTTACTGTTAACCATAGAGTGAACACATTTGTTGAAACTGTTGCTGTTTTGATCATACTTTATGCGTTTATTCAAGAAGACGTACAGAATGCTTAAAGGCGAGTAAACGATCTCTACAGCGTATCTCAGATCAAGAAAACGGAGAGCACCCACACTGGAATGTTGGAACATCCACAAAGGTTTGAACGTAATATCCCTGATTCCTCATCGCCAACAAGTTTACAACAGCCACAACATCACCAATTGAAAAAGATATATAATAATAAGCAACCACATTATCATCAGACTGTGCCGCACCATCAACAACACCAGCAACAGAAGTCGTATCTAATAGCATCAAGTTCACCGGCACATCATCAACGTCACCAATTGCAACAGCAAGCGTTGCTTCATTACCGAAACCTGCCGACGGGATCCAGTGTTCAGCACAAAAGTGTCACTTTTAGTCAAAATAACAGCTGCGGCGGTGACTGTAGCAACGGTAGTAGTAGTGGCAACTCCAGTTGCGACAGAACTAGCAACGGACAACAATCAATGGCGGGCAACATGAAACACGGTGCGTATGTACCATGTTCAAAACTTAAAGTGCAATATAAATCCTATTATTATTTTTACAGGAAAATCACAAGAAGACGTTTGCTACGTAGTAGCTAAATATGATTACGCAGCGCAAGGCGCTCAAGAGCTAGATCTGCGTAAGAATGATCGTTATTTGCTTCTTGACGATTCTAAACACTGGTGGCGTGTACAAAATAATCGTAATCAGTCTGGATATGTCCCTAGCAATTATGTAAAGAAGGAAAAACCATCACTGTTTGATAGGTACTCAATCACATTCGAAATAAAATGACTTGAATTTTGTTATTTTTGTAAATTCCAGACTTAATTAACTTACTTAATTTTCATTTCCTTTACCTCTTAAAATAGTTTGCCTTATTCGCTGAGCTGTTTTCGGTTATTGTTTTTTGGGTCTTGACTACTTTTTTTGAATTTTCATTTTATTTTTAATAAATTTAAATAGATAAATAAAAATGAATTGCATATAAAACAAAATCCGGTTGCTACCTTTCAATATTAAAATTTTGCCACCCATTATCTTTAAAGAATACAATATTCTTACCAAACACTGCCAAACCATCTACAATATAAGTATAATTATCTAATACGTTCAATTTATAATTTATTTTTAGCATTAAAAAAAAAGTGAAAAAAGGTTCAGGATCGAAAACATTACCAAATTGTTCGCCGTCGCGTCAAGTCGACAGTCCTACGATGTCACGTCGTCTACCACCTGATCCAGCTGAGGCTATTGGATCTGCGATCGTTAAATATAATTACCAGGCACAACAGCCTGACGAATTGTCGTTAGCTAAAGGCACACGCATATTAATAATCGAGAAGTCGAATGATGGATGGTGGCGTGGACAAAGCGGTAACTCAGTGGGTTGGTTTCCCAGCAACTATACAACCGAAGATTGTGATAACGACGGTGAGATACATACGTATGCGATGGCGGAGAACGTACTTGATATTGTTGTAAGTATGAGTCAGTTAAGAGTAAATTACTGATTAATTAAAACAACTTCTGCTTATTATGTTAGGTGGCTCTCTATAGCTTCACTTCAAATAATGATCAAGAATTGACATTTGAAAAGGGTGATCGTCTCGAAATAGTTGATCGACCCGTGTCCGATCCAGATTGGTATAAAGCACGTAATAACCAAGGGCAAGTCGGTTTAGTTCCACGAAATTATCTACAAGAGTTAAATGATTACTTAGCCACTCCTTATCGCAACAACAGCAGCACTGGCGGGGGTGCTGGTTCTGGAAATGGCAACAACGGCAGTAACGGTGATGACGATTCAATTGAGCGTCGACCTGATGGCATGTCATCACAACCATCACAACCTATGGAACGACCAAATCTGGCTGGTAAGTCGTGGTATTATGGAGCTATCACACGCAGTCAGTGTGACACGGTACTCAACCAACATGGACATGATGGTGATTTTCTTATACGAGATAGTGAGACTAACGTAAGTTTCAGAATATTACCTTAATGTCATTGAACTTAATAAAACAGAATTTCTCCACCAAATCACAGATGGGTGATTATTCCGTTTCACTTAAAGCACCCGGACGTAATAAACACTTCCGTGTACATGTTGATCAGAATATGTACTGTATTGGCCAACGAAAATTTCATACACTAGATCAGTTAGTGGATCATTACCAAAGAGCTCCAATCTACACTAATAAGCAAGGAGAAAAATTATATCTTGTGCGATCGCTGCCCAAGGCAACTGGCACATAAGCGCTCAAAGTTGAAACATATATTGTGTTTTCAGTGCGACGCAATCTGACACAATCCAATAGCTGGTACCATACCTTTAAAAACCGAAAACTTAATTATATAATTCGGTTTAATAATATCAATAGAAAACAAATTCTCGAAAAATACTGTCAAATTAGGAACACTTTTTACGAAATAAAATCAATTGGCTTTTCGAAATTGTTGTACACTCACCATTAAACAAAACATATACATCTATCTAAATGAATGGTAAATGCATTACGAATTAATACAAAAATTTACGAAGCGATATTACATAAAACTCATATACATAAATAATTACTTACATATAAGATAAATTTTCTCTCTATTTATCATTAAGCTTAACCAACCAAATTTATTGCTTAAGGTACTCATTTTATTAACAATTGAATTAAAAAGAAACATTTCTATTGATACATGTATTTTAGTTAATTTTCTAGAAATAAAATTAAACACATTTTGTATTCGTATGTAATTGTAGCAAAGCAAAATAAGAGCTGGATGACAGTTGGAGAGTGTCAGAACGTTCTGAAAATGTAAAATTATTATAAATGCAATTAAGTACGATTTCTTTTTAATGCGAAGCATAGAATGCAAAAAGTGTTCTTTTTTTTTTACAATAATATTATTAAATTTTTGTACTTTTATAAAACAAACAAGACGGAACATTAACTTCGGTTCACCGATACTTATATACCTTTTACCCCAATTTTTGTATTCGTTGTGTGATTTTGTCGTTTCAAATCAATTTATTAAGTTTCGTTAGAATATCTTTGGAAATACTAAAGAAGTTTTCTATTCAAAGTTTTTTCCTTGCGTAGCTGTTTTAGATGAAATTTCTTAGGCAAAATATAGGTAGTAGCAACTAACCTAACTGAACGAGTAAAAAATTATAATTATAAATACATATATAGCATTCAAACACAGATGCTTGACAATGACAGTGAAATCTGTACCAAATTTGTTTGGATGCTTAGGAGAAGTAGTAAAGAAAACTAATTTTGGTCTAAAGCTAAATATACTTATTAATTCGAACATAATATGCTATGGAAACATAAAACAACAATATTCCCGATTTAAAAGTGAATTTTGTACAGTCCTTTTATACTAATCGGAGAACTCTAGTATCGGCATAACAGCTGCATACATATGGCAATAAAAATGTGTCTGTGCCAAATATCAATCAGCTCGTTAACACAAAAACTGAGGCCATAATATGGAGAAACACGGAAAATCGGATATGCCTAAAGACTATGAAAAATTATTAGACTGGACTGGCTCACGAAACCTCGCATTCTCAATTTATTTATATATATTTAGTTTATACGGTTTTCGACAATGAAATCCCATGCAATTGTTATTGGAACCTTGAGTGGAACCTGGACATTGTTGTTGTTTGAGAGGGAACGCAATTTTTTAAGCGAACTGTCCAGACTAAACGTTTTCATAGTCTTTGATATGGCTTAATCGATAATCTTCCTCACGCTGATAATTTACATATTGATATACTTTATGTAATCTCCCATTCACACTGGCGTGAAAGATAGATAGAAACTACATATACATATATAAATATACACGTACAAAACTAAAGATGTAAGCAATTTGCAAGTAACTTCTTTTATGATAAGGTCAAAAATGACATGACTTTGCTAATTTTTGTAAATTATTTAAATAAACCAAATTTCGGTTAGATTTAAAAAATGTGAATTAATATTTTCAAGTTACTAATGTTTATACATAAATAAGTAATTTTAATTTAAATATACATTATAAACAAATCTAGGTTCACACATACATACATACATGCATACATAAAGAAATTTAAACATTTATACACACAAATATAAGTTCATTCACACATACAAATTATTATATTAATAAAGAATGAACTCGTAGGGATGGCTTTTAAAGTTTAAAACAAATTAATTTTTGTAAGAAACGAATTGAAATGATTAAATATAAATGACAACACAAATTGTAGATGACACATACGTATTAAGTAATGCTATAAAACAAGTGAATATTTATGCTCATGGAGAATATCAAATATATTTAAAGTACACCACGAGTAAAAACCAGATTGAAGGGTATCTATCCCATAGATGTAATACTCTATGCGCAACCCCTAGATACTAAAAACGTTTTCTATGGGCTGCGTGAAGAGTATTACATCTTCGGCATAGTCGAAGATACCCTTATTTCTATTATTATTTATTTATTCTTTTGTTTATTAAACGGTATGAAACGGTAGATATCGAATATATTTGCATAGTGAAAATTGATTTATTTATTTTGTTTGACAGTGTTTTACAAAAGTCATGCCAAGAAGATTTAATTTTCCACTACCAGGAGGGAAGCTGCAGCCAGACGAAGTGGCCGAAGTTGAACTAGTATCTTTATATTTTGCACTCTTTGAACATATACATTGGTTGATTTTCATTTTCCTTTCTTGGATCTGTACCTGCATTTTGGATGTTCGAATTGTTTTCTTTACCATTGTCCTGTTATCCGTCATTTGTATCGTTCCTCTTGTGTGAGTTTAACTGTTCGAAAGAAGATTGCTAATTGTTCTTCTGGTGACTGTTACAATGACGCGATCGAAGCAGTTGGTGTCTTGTTGCTACTGTTGCTGTAAATGATGTGCTTTGTATAGTAATTGTTGTTCATGCAGTTCTTGTTGGGCTTTTGTTAAGAGGAGTTTGAGGGGATTGGTAGCCACGGTAGCGAGAGTCTGACGCTCATATTGTAAGAGCATAGTGCTGGTGAGCAAGAAGTTACTCTGAGCTCAGGCAACTTGGTTGTTAAAAGTAAAGATTCATTTTTGTTATTGGGACCAGAAGGGACGAACGAGAAATCTGCATTTCTGGTTGTCTTTAATGCAAATGTCCTATTACTTTTCCGTACGTCTGAACTCGTCGTAATCGTTCGACACGCCTAACTCTTACATGATTTGCGCCGCCGCCTGGCTTACCAATTCAGGTGCGATTCATACATGTGGCGGATGCAATTCGTCACATTCGGCTCTTCACGAAACGCTGATGAGATCATTGATCTGGTGACATTAAATCTTGGGAAATGCAGGAAGACGTGTTCTGCATTTTTGTTTTCGCCCGTGCAAGTCGGACAGTAGGGATCATCACCATATCCCCGCTTAAGCAGATATTCTTTAAAGCAACCGTAGCCGCTCAGGAGCTATGCAAGGTAATGTTGCACTCGCCGAACGTCCTGTCGACCCATTCTTCGATTTTATTAATGAGCCGGTGGATCTTCCTGCCTTTATCAGAGCTCTGCCATCTCCGCTGCCGTTCCACCATACTGAGAGATCTTTCTTCTTGTTTTCTCACCTCGCCAGTGCCCCTCATAGCGACAAACAGTCGACTCATCTCTGCCACAGCTAAGTCAACCGGCATCAAACCGTCATTACCAGGATTGCATCATTGGATACCGTTCGCAATGCAGCACAAATACGAATGGCACATGATCTGTACGACATTAGCTAACACTCGTCGTTTGCGCTCTCGGGGTCCTCGACAGTTCGGCATCAGCCTGAGGACAGCACCTGCTATTTTTGATGTTTTATCAGACGTTTGCGTTAAATGCTGCTTGAATGTCATATTTGTGTCCATAGCAACACCAAAATATCTCAAAAATCTTTGCGACAAAATCTCGAGGTCGCCCACCGTAACGCTACCGTGTACCCTCAATCTACGTTTGCTGATAACCAGAACCTCTGTTTTATGTTCGGCAAGGCTCAGATCCTTTTGGCTTAATAGCATTGTTGCAGACAAACCTCAGCACATCGATGAACTTAGCCACCACCACAATTACCAAATCCTAGGCAAAGACTACAACCCTTACATTACTGGGCATTCCAACATTTGGGACGCCAAAATCTAATGCATTCCATAGCAAAGAGCCCAAGACTGACCCCTGTGGAACACAACCCGACACATCGTACCCAAGTTCTCTGCCCTCCGCATAACAAATTAGTCGTCTTTTGCTAAAGTAGTCAACTACTGCTCGGATCAGGTATAGTGGGACGTTAAATCTACCGACTTACACAGCTCAGCGAAACAAATTTTTTTTGCTGTCGTATATAGCAAGTTTAAGCTTCACTCTAAACTCCTCATGTGATTGGCTTCTAAGTACCTTTTTCCTACACCGTTGGGAATGGAGGTCTGCAATAGCCTGATTCCACCAGTACACAGTACAGTAGTTCTGTGAGTATGTGTGCCAAAATCAAATAGCATAGGATTTCCGCAGAAGATTGCTGTCCATAAAACACACGTCTATTATGGACTCTCTGGTACCCTGCTGGAAAGTTTGCACGGTCGTGTTATTTGCTACTATCAGATCCAACGAAGACATCGCGTCAATAAAAATAAGGCCTTTTGGATTGCATCTCAATGTTGTCGAGCATGCATTAAAGTCTCCAGCGATTATAATGGGACTTTTTCCTCTATTATCCTGTACCAAGCTTTCAATGACTACCTCAAACTCATGCATATCCAGACAAGGGGGAGTATAGCAGCTGTAAACATAATTACCATCAATGCGTGCTCGAACATAGAACTGATCTGCCTTCTTATGCATACCTTGTCCGCAAATCCAGATTGCTGAAGTACTGGTAGCTTCAGATATCCATTGTTGATTGTCGGTATTCTTATATTGCGCGCTAAATATAACAATATTAATATCAGCAACCGCACAATGATTCAAGTTAAATTGTAGAATGCTCATTTATTTGTGTTGCTTCACAGCTACCTTATAAACACGACAATCCGTACATATTTTTTGGAGCAAAGCATGCACTACGTGGTCCCTTTACAGTTTCTCGCGAAGTGGCCATCCTCACCGCATCTGTAACACCATCGCGCGCGATCTACTTCATTCTCACAGAGGCGGCCAATGTGACCATACTCGAGGTATCTAAAGCATCAAGTCATCGGATCTCTTTCTGAGTCTGCATAAGACCCAGCACATTCTCACTCTCCTTAGTCCCAGAACCTTTTTGGCATCAACTGCTGGATATAAATGCCGTCCGTGTATCACCGTATGCATTTCGGATTTTCCAGACTGCAGACTCATTAATCGATGAGATATTGCACGCCCACCGTATCGCCTCGCAGACTTCCTTTGCTCAGTCTAAATCCTTGCACAAAACCGTTATATCATGCGATTTTGTTTTTATCTCCGCCACCTCTCCAATTGCATCACTTAAGGAAGGATGGAAAGATTTCAACTTACTTTCCCCATCAGGCCGCTTCAACTGCAAATAAAGCTCCCCTTTCGCTGTCCTTCTTATCTTTGTGGTGTCGTTGCCCAGCTCAGGTTTACTTCTTACCATCCGGAGTATATCGGCATATGTCACATCCCCTTTTGCTGCAATTATAATAGCTTCTGGTTTTGCTCTTATTTTTGAAGCATTGTTTTTTCTTGCTTACTGACTTTGTCCGCAGACCCAAATTGTTCACCAACCTGAGGAGTCGCCTGGGGTACCGCAGCACCAGATCCATCACCATTTACTAACCGCCCTGGATTATTTGGCGTCCAGAATTACTTTTCCGCCCAGGTTTTTCCTTTTGCATCCGTGCGGGACTCAAACAGACGCTTACTTCCACATTAATTTGGGTTTCTACATGCTTGGTTGAATTATGAGAATTTGCCCCGATTCTATGTAATGGGCCATCAGATATAGCTTCAAAAAATACCGTGTTGGTCAGACGGCCAATCCTCTTAATTTCAGTGTGAACGTTGTTTTTTCACTATAGAATTCATTTAGACTATCAATCGTGTCACTCAACTTTTTCATTTTCGTTTCAAATGTCTCACCGTTTCCAACATCCTTTGTCAAGGGGTTAGCAAGTTCTTCCAAGTTCTCCCGTGGTGTCCGTGGCGTTTTTGTGCTACTTCGAAATGGGTCAATAACATCCTAAGGGTTCAAAAACCTACATTATTGGTTGTCGAAGCCATACCCAATGATTTTCAAACCACCTATATAATGAGTTATTACAACTCCAGATTTCTAAGCTGGGTATTTAAAAATTCAAATTTAACGGCCCAAGCTTTATTACAAACGATATTAAAGCTAGAACTAGGATGAACTTTTGAAGAGACAAGCTTAAAGTTCGTATCAGGATTATCTTAAACTAAGATAAAAGCTTTTCGCCAAGCTATATATTATCAAAGCTTGCTTTAGATAACAACAACGAATTAAATGTTATCTAAATTTGCCTTCAGATAACAAAAACAGTTTCCAGCAAGCTCAGCAAATTAAGTTTTGTGTAAACTAAATCACTTGATCAAAAGTAAAAAATACTTAAGTGTGCCTGGTGTCGGCATTTCGAGATATGTCCGATTTTACGTCACCATTTCGCAATTCACCTTATATATATTAAGGGTTTTTAAACACCTTCTCACACACAATTTTAAATGAAAAAATTCGGAGCTTAATAAAACACGTCTATTCCTATGTGATATATATCGACTAACCATGTCTACCTGTCCATATGTATGCAAACTAGTCCCTCAGTTTTTGAGCTAGAGAGCTCAAATTTTGTACGAAGCTTTGAAAATTGGAAGTGCTTGACACATATCAATCAATTGAAATTCCAAGACCCTCGGACTATCAGGAGGGGTACCTCCTCTACAAGCCCCCTACTCAAATTCACATCTTATTAGAAAATCGTAAATTTCCAGATCCTAGTATTAAATTAAATAATTTAAAATTTTCTAGGGTCTGCGTGAGGAGTATTACATCTTCGGCATAGTCGAAGATACCCTTTTTTCTATTTTTTTATTTTAAAGTTTTTTGTTTTTTATTAAGTCAACTATTTTTTTTTTAATTCTATTCAAATCAGTTAGTACCTCATTATTCAAGTCAATTTCTTACAATCTAACTCCTCAATAAGCAATCCTTCCATAGACTCCACTCTCCTTAGTGCCACGTAAGCAGGGAACATGACCAAATTGTGGAGTTGTTGTTGCAGCTTATTATTTAGTAATCTAGCTATATAAAAATTAAAAGCTGTATGTGAGTTTTCAATGGACTCGCAAATCGCTTAATCAATTTTGTATATTATTTTTGCATCCGTATTGTTGATTTCTGCGGCATACTTTAGAAAGTGCATATGTATTTTGAATTAGCGATTGTTTAATTTGTTTACAAAATTCACTCACTTTTTACGTGAATAACTGTAACGCCCTTTTGAGTTCACACATGCAATTGTCTAATAATGATTGCCTACAAATTCAGTAGCAAGCTTATATCATTCATTCGCTACTAAAATTTCTAATTCCTTAGTAGCCGAGTGTGTTAAGCACCGGTCTGTCATAATAGCAACGTAAGTTTAACGCATGGCTGTGGTTTGGTTTTTTTTAACAATTTTTTTTAAATTTAATTTTTTTAATAAATGATCCAATATTAATAATATAAAATAATTATCCATTTTTTGCTCACTTGCATTTTTACTATTTTATTTAATTACAAATTCTTATAAGATCGAGCTATTCTATAACAGATTTTCATATCAAATAATCCAAAATTATGAATTTGTATTGCCGATTATTTGTAGTAATTACAAACTGTTAAAAAATACCAACATTTTTTTTAATGAATAAAAAAAAAAAATAAAAATTTTTTTTGTGCAAAACTCATGCCGGTGGTGGCTCATCTTGCTTAATCAAAATATCGCAAAGCAAGCCTTTAATCAAAATAAGATTACATCGATTTCAAATACACTCTTCCGAAACCAAAGATGTTTCACATCAAAAAGTACCAATAAGAATTAATCATTTTAATTGTTTCCAAGAATAAATTTGTATTTTACAAAAAAACTCTTTTCCATTAAAGTAAAATCGGCGAAATAAGCAAATCCAAACCACCGATGAATATACCAACCTGCTTGTACTCGTAAATTAATTTCAACCTTTTCGTAGATTCGAATTTGTTTCTAATTTAATTAGTTATGAATTAAAATAAATTCTATTTATTGGTAATGAAGCTGTGATATTTTAATTTTGTTTTAAAGATACGTATAAAGTGATTAGTTTTATGAAAAGTTTTAATAATCTCATTGGTGAAAGTTGGCAATTTGTATTTTGTGAACGTGAACGGATGAATGCACAAATGAGAAAAAGAAGCTTCAAACGAAAAATTGTGTGCGCCTTTCATAAGTGAACTGAAAGTTTGCTGAGAATCGGATCAAAAATGAAACATAAGCATGAACTGAAAATTTGAAACTATGAGATAAGCAATCACAACATTTCACACGTAAAAGGCAACAATCTTCAACAGTACATTCAAAGGGGGAGGGTGAAGCAACACGCGTTGGGACTGCTAGTTGCTTAGTAAACATGTATGCAGAAGTTAATGACGTGTATGCACCCATTGAAGCAGTCCTGGTCAGTAACAATTAGACGGGTAGTCAGTCGAGGGCCGTTTTGAAAAGCAGTTGTCAGTTGTCGAAGTCGTTAAACAGAAGTTGTCCTTAAAGTCGTTTTATTTTATTAGGGTCTTCACTCAAACGTGTAAAGATAATCAATGAGTTTTTCATACACAATTGCGTGATTGTATTAATCGTCTATTCAGTATGTATCAGATGCCTTCGTATTACCTATTACCTTACCTCTGCCAATTATTTGATACCAACTAATAATAAATTCTCAAAATTGCCAGCGAGTTACCGCTTCGTTTCATTGACAACCATCGCCACTACAATGAATCGCCTACTATAATCGAATTAATAATGGTCGCAATTTACTTATCAGTAAATTTAAATAAATTTATATTGTTGTTGTTGGAAATACATTTTCATTTCTTTATCATAAAAAAAAATTGTCTTTATTTATGAATTATAATTGCATTAGCATTAAGAATATCAAATGTTAATGAGTTTAATAGCGGTCGGGCTGGTATAAATAGCTCGTTTATGAATAGAATTATGTTAAGTTATTAAATAAAATTCAAATTAAATTATTAAATTATTCATTTAATTTTCTGGCGCGTAAATAAATAGAGAAGTAAAGACGCGAGGTATAGTTGTCCATGCGGACCACAGAGAGACTCCAAGTCGATTCCGCAAACTTCCAAAGACTGGCCTTGTGATTTGTTGATTGTGATCGCGAAGGCCAACGCACGGGGAATTGTAGGCGTTTGAACTCGAATTGTAAGCCCCGTTTGAACTATCGGAAAGTGTGTAATCAAACTATCCTCCCCTTCGTATTTTCCGTTGATAATCGTCGCCTCAATGACGTAATTCATAAGCTTTTTCACAGCTAGTCTCATTCCATTGCATAGTTGAGGTTTCTTTTCATTTTTTCCGAATTTTTTATTTTTGTTACCTAAATCATCTCTGTATTAAGGCAAACAAATCAAAAAAAATGAAATCGGTCAAACCATTCCCGAGTTTTAGCCACACTAACAAAAAGCAAGCCATTTGTATATATAAGTTAACAATGAACATCTGGCACCACCGTAGCGTTCCGCTTTCTGACAACGCATTGTGAACGTCAGGGTATTATAATGCGAAGGTTGGGCAGTAGCAGCAGTCAGTTGGTTTTTTTTAATTGAAAACAGCGGAACGCGAAAATTCTAACTTTTTAAATATCATTTCACCTTATTTTCAGTTTTTTTTAATCAAATTTCTTCATAATTGACAAACCGTCTGTCGAAAAACGAAATGATATTTGAAATATTAAATAACTTATAAATAAAGAATCTTACAAAACGTAAATTGTTTTTCTTAGGGGTTTTGCAAGTAGTTGTATTCAATTACAATGTAATTTTTATTCTGAATTTGACTTTTGATTGTGCCCCTACGTGGCATATCTGTGCATCCGTTTGCTATCGCACCACTAATTATAGCGTCCGGCAACACTAAAGTTTTGTGTTTCATGAATGCCAAACTTGTAAATACATTACTTAGTAAACAAACTGATGCCTAAAGAAATATTTAAGCAATGATTTCATGAAGCGTGGTTGCAGAAGGCACAATTCAAGGAATGGCTCCGAAAAGATATAGTTGATGCAACTCGAGCGTATTTTAGCTACTGCAATTGTAGTATCTTAGCAAAACTAAGCGACTTGTGCGGACATGCTACTAGCAAAAATGGGTGCAGTGAATTGGGAACACTAGGAAGATTCAGTTACATTTTGGGTTGAGGTTTCCGAGTATAAAGATTCCGATGGAAATAGCCGATTTAAAGATATGGCCTTTTTCTCTATTGAAATGTTGTCACTACTTTGGTCGAATGCTGAAGTTGAGATAGTATTCAGTTAGGTCTAAATTATAAAATCAAAGTTGAGAAATCGGATGAAAATAAATACATGAAAAGCAAATTATGAATAAAAATATCGTAAAATCTTTAAATTGCAGAGACGGACTGAACAGACACGCACAATGCTGTTATCAGTATATACGAAGGCGGTTTCTAAAATACCCGTGTTTGAAGATAGAGGACGTTGCTGAGTGAAGTTAGTGTTATCATCGTGTGCTGCCATCTATCAGACGATGCTAATACAAATTTCAGACTGATTGATAGGTTAGTTTCGATTTGGCAGACATCCGAGTCAGACGTGTTTCGTGATTTTCGCTAAGATG
Source organism: Amiota albilabris (assembly GCA_037040105.1). Lineage (NCBI taxonomy): Eukaryota > Metazoa > Arthropoda > Insecta > Diptera > Drosophilidae > Amiota > Amiota albilabris. Next base: position 6,266 of record JBANCV010000652.1, on the reverse strand, counting down.
GAAAAAGAGCAGAACCGTTTAGTAATTCGCTTTTTGTTTTTGGATGGGAAAAAATTAAAGTTGATAAAAGCAAAGTCGGATGCCTGGTGCGACCAGGCAGACGTGGTTACCAAGGAAATCTTTGAAGAAGTCCACGTCATGAATCTCGACAAACGCAAGTGCGAGAAGTAGAAAAGGCCGTAGGTGAGTCGACCGGAACGGCAATTAATATTTTACATGATAAGTTGGCGATTAAAAAATTGTCAGCCCAATGGTTGCCGCGATTGCTCACGCTGGACAACAAACGGATGCGGCTGTTATCTTCGAAGGAGTATTTGGGGATATTTAATCGAGATCCGAATGACTTTTTGCGTCTAGTTGTCACCGTTGATGAAACCTGGATTCATCATTACACACCAGAATTTAAGCAACAATGAAAACAATCTCCCGGTGAATTTGCACCAAAGAAGGCTAAGACGGTCCCATCAGCCGGTAAGGTCATGGCGACGTTTTTTGGGATGCGAAGGGCGTCATCATCATGGATTTTTTAGAAGAAGGAAGAAGGATCACTGGACAATACTACAGTGAGTTATTGGACCGCTTCGATAAAAAATTAAAGGAGACACGGCCGCATTTGGAGAAAGAAAAAGTGTTGTTTCATCACGATAACTCACCAGCACATTCATTTGGTGTTGTCTCCGCCAAACTGCATGAATTATAAATCGCTGCCCCCCGTATTCACCCGATCTGGCTCCCTGCGACTTTTTCTTGTTTCCTAATATGAAGAAATGGCTCGCGGGAAAAAAATTTAGCTCAAACAAGGAAGTCATGGCCGAAAGGCATATTTTAGAGAGGTCGACAATTCCTATATTTTGGAGGGGTTAAAAAAAAGGTAGGAACGTTGGGAGAGGTGTATCTTTCTAAATTGAGACTGTGTTGAAAAATGAAAAACATTTTGTGGAAAAACATGGCGTCTTCATTTCTAACATGGGTAATTAATGAACCACCCTCGTATATATATATATATATATATATACATTTTCCCAAAGTTCCAATATATTTTCCCAAAGTTCTTTGGTGGAACACAGGGCCTCAATTAACAAGTTATAATTGGTTTTAGCTAATGCTAAAAGTGTAATTTGTCTCCATGATCGTCCTGATTTTAATGCTTCTCCTTCGATTTGTCGTCTCCATGTATTGGCTGGTGTCCCACGCCTGCAACCTTGAGGGTTCCAGTGCAATGCTGTTCTTGTGATGTCATCCTGGGTTTTACGAAATGTGTGCCCGATCCAATTCCATTTACAGCCATGGATTTCTATGTTGACAGGTGTTCGTTTAGTTGCGGTCCAATCGTGCATCTGGAAATGTGCGTTGCTCTCCATACCTTATCCAGCATACCAAATGCAGGTCGTCCCTTGGATAATCGGTTAGAATGTCTGCTGCTACCGCCATTTTTTGAAATAATGCTACTGAGATAGCAGAATACATCCACTTGTTCCAGCAGTGTACCGGCAATCTGAAGCGCTTCTGTTTCAGTGGTGTTGATACCCACTACCTTTGTTTTTGTAAAGTTGATTTTTAGACTGGTTTGTGCTGCGGTGTCGCTTACCGCCATAAGTTTGGCTGATATGTTCGAGTCTTTATGCGACAAAAGACAGATATCGTCCATATAGTCCAGGTCTTCAAGGCGGCAGCACAAACCCCAGGAGATACCTTTATTAACCGCACAGGCTTGCCGCATTACTAGGTCGATGACTAAGTTAAATAGCAGCGGATATAAAACAAAGCCTTGCCTTACACCGGTTTGAACCTCAATACCATTGCCCAATTCATTTTCGTATTTCACACGTTTGGTGGCGCCCGATTACAGCTCTTATGAGGTCGATAATTTTTTCTGGCACTATTTTGCAAGCCCTTGCTTTGCCAAATTGTGTCGTGTTTTAGAGTGTCAAATGCTTTTTCAAAATCGATGAAACAGAGGTAGAGACTCCTCGAAAATCACTCTCAAGGTATTTGTGTTATCGACACGTGAACAACGAGGGCGAAAGCCAGCTTGTTCTTTTCGCAGTCTCTGCATAAGCCAGTTGCACAGCCTTTTGTGAATAATGTGCGCTATGATTTTATTTATCATGATAAGCAGAGCAATACCTCTCCAATTTTTGCGATCGGATAAATTACCCTTCTTCGGAAGAAGAGTGATAACTCCTTCTTACAGGTCAGATGGTATTTTTCCGGAATTCCAAATGTTTTTTAATAGCGGTAATATAATCCGAGCGCTTAACTTAGGGTCAGCTTTGAGTAGTTCCGGGTTGATGTTGTCGGGCCAATGTGCTTTGTTCGTCCAGGTATGTGGTTGAAATATCTCTAGATGTATAGCGTAGGCAGCCGCACGTCTGAATGCGCTGCAGGGCGTCACTGAGAGCAAGTTTTTGTAATAGTTCTCCCAGGTGTGGAATGCTTGACCTTGGAAGTCGTTAGGTCGCCATTTCCATCGCTAAGTGGCTTGGTGGTTGTAAAATCGATGCACGTTTGTTGTCTCACTGTTCGATAAAGATGTTTGCGCTTTGCTTGCAAAGTTATCATTCCATATTCTTTTATCAGTTCTAGTACTTTTCTTAATTTGCTTATCTATGTTACTTGTAACGCTGCTGCAACTCTGCCTAACACTGCCTGGTTTTGCGCAGTTCAAATGGTTTTTTACTTTTTTGAGTTCGTTCATTAGATTCCATTTTCGATCGGAGATCCAGAACTTCCATTTACTCACTTTGTACCCCACGTGTTCTTCCGCTGCTTTTACGAATACTCCCTTTATCTGCAGCCATTCGTCTGTGAGTGCGAGTTCTGAATTGAGAGATGTGCAGTACTATTCCGAAAATCTTGCACAAGTTGCTGCGCCTTTTAGTTTCTCGACATCTAACTTCTTTTGCGTTTTTTGGTTAAAGTCTTTGCTGACCGTAATCACTTTGAGTCTAACTGCTGCAATTAGTAGATGGTGATCGCTTGCTGCATCAGCTCCACGCTTATTGTTGACGTCCATAAAGCAGGCACGCCCCTTATGACTTTCTGTAATCAATTTTAAATTAAGATGAGTATGTGATTGGCATTCTGCATCCGATCCTGGATCCGGGGCTTCCGGTCTGCCTCCAGGCTGGCAAAGCGCGTAGGAATTTCCTCCTCGCTGATGATAAGGTTATACCACCATTTCTCGGACGTCAGAGCCTCGATCTGCGTGAAGGTGAGTGTTCGGACATTGACATAACATCAACACAAAATCAACACAACAGCCACACAGCAGCGACCACAGCAGAGACAACAACAGCGACGGCAACAATGCTCAAAAAGAAATGAGCAAAAGTTAGTTACAATTTACATGCAGACCATAATGGCTGCATGACTAACAAAATAAAATTGTTACAAAAATACAAAGAGATAAAAAGCAATGAATTAATAAAAATCAAACACTTAACTTAAAATAAATTACAAAACATTTTGGCGACCGTGACAGGACAGTAACCAGCTGTCCTGTTTTGTAATAAGAATTTGGATTGACACAAAGGCCAAGCTCCAAAAATCGAATCACATACAGATATACGGTGACTTATATATAGACATATATATAGACAGATACGGTTAATTACTATTCCTTTTCCACTTTGCTTTTGGATATTCTTTCGTTGATTCGCTTATACATATGTGTTGTTGGTAGCTAATAACAGCATTCAATTCTGTTTTTCGTTTGGTTTGCATTGCTTTTGTTTGTACCAAAGATTTTGAGAAATCTTCTGTTATAGTTGTCAGAAATTAAAATTGAAATTATGAGCCCTAAACTGCAGCGCAGCAGCTGGCTGCATTAAAACAATAAAGGCTAAATATAAAAAAGAGCATAATAAGCATAAAGGAACGAATAGAAAGCCAAAGAGAACATAATCTGGATGCAATAGACTGTCAATCATAAACTTTAGACTCTTATTTTTCTCAAGTTTGTCAAGTACAGACAAACAAAGAGAAGTTGGATGCAGCAGATAATCAACGGAGTGAATTAGAAGATGTATTTGTTCGTGCAAAGGCATTAATACGAAAAATTAGTAGTCAAAATAAGAAGAAAGATTTAAATGAAACAATGTTTTTAAATACAACAGTCGGAAGTATACACCATATTCGTTAACCTACCTTGAAGCTACCTAAGTTTTACGGAAAATACAGTGATTATAAACAATTTAAAGCAGCGTACACACACATAATTGATGACGATTCATCTATCTCAACAATTGATAAGTTTAACTACTTAATTGAATGTCTCTAAGGAGATGCATGAAGCGTAGTATCTTTATTTCAAGTGACAGAAAACAATTTTTAATAATGCGGGATTTACAAGAGATGGCGCTACTCATGCTATAAGTATGGGTAATTTTAATAATTGAATTATAGATTACCATGAGATACATTATTGGTTTTTTTCCGTATCAGTTTTATATGTATATATATTTTGTATATAGTGTTACAAAAGAATTATTTATGTATGATCTGAGCGCATTGGTGTTGTATAATTGGCGAATTAGTGCTACCAAATGCACTACATCCCGAAAGGTGGTGGTCATAGTCTCCACAACTACTCCCCTCTTTAGTAATGATGTTAATCAGCAAATGTGACACTTTTGCGGGTATAGGTTTTCAATGGCGGTTCCACTTCGTCTGGTTCCTTGATGAAGAATGCAGATTTTAGTCGCTCGATTGATATATTCTGATCCTTCTCGTTGATTCGTATGGTAAAAACTCGATCGCTCAGTCGGTTCTTGATTTCATACGGGCCAGTGTATGGTGCTTCTAGTGGCTTCTTGATGCGATCTGATCGCAAAAATACATGAGTACAGGTGTAGATATCTTTATGTACGAATTTTGTTTTTGTTTCATGATGGGCTGCAGATCTTGGTCGAACACTTTGTATGAATTGTCGAAATGGCGTGATGAATTTTGTGGGTCACATGTTGTGTCAGTCTTTGAAAAATTCACCGGGCAATCTAAGTGTTGTGCCGTACAACATTTCAGCTGCTGATGCGTTGATGTCATGTTTGTATGCTGTTCTCAGGCCTAGCATTACGGTGGGTAGTATTTTGAGCCAAGGGATACTGTTGTTGCACATTAGCGCTGATTTGAGTGTGCGATGCCAGCGTTCTACCATGCCGTTTGAAGCTGGGTGATATGGCGTCGTGTGAATACGTTTCACGCCAGACATTTGGGCTGGAGAATTGAAAAGTTCACTTTCGAATTGTGTCCCTTGATCCGTAGTGATTGTCTTGGGCGCGCCAAGTCGTGATATCCACGTTTTGTAAAATTGTGTAGCCACTGTACTGGCAGATATGTCTTTGATTGGTGCTATTTGTGGCCAGCGTGAAAATCTGTCAATCATCGTTAGACAATATTTGTATCCGTACTAGCTCTGTATCACTTTATTAGTTGAATCGATGTTGAATCTCTTGCGGCAAAACTGTTATCGGCATTGTGATTTCGTTGACTCTTGATAGTGCATCTGCAGTTTCGTTATCGGTACCAGACACATGTATTATACTTGTTGTGAACTCGGCGATGAAGCATAACTGACGTATTTGTCGTGGTGAAGCTTTGTCCAGTTTTTGGCGAAAAGCATATGTAATTGGCTTGTGATCAGTTCTTACTATGAAGTTGCGACCATCCAGAATATGTCTGAAATGCTTGAGGGCCAGATATATAGCTCATAGTTCACAATCGTATGTGCTATATTTCTGCTGTGCCGGCTTAAGCTTCATGGAGAAAAAGCCAACCGATTTCCATTGTTCCTCTTGGTACTGGTCAAGGTGAGCGCCAACAGCGATGGTTGAAGCTTTTGTAGTTAAACACAGCGATGCTTTGGGTGCTAAAAATGTCAGTCATTAAAAGCTTTTTCCAACTCTGGTGTCCAAGAGATTATTGTTTTGTCTTTTTTAATTGAGTGCTTACACACACCGTTTAGTGCTGATTGTGCTTGAGCAGCGTTAGGTATACATTTTCGAAAGCAGTTCATCATGCCAAGAAAACGACATAGTTCGAGAATCGTTTGCGGCTTCGGTTTCATTCGATTTGGGGTAATGTGGTTACCGAGGAAATACAATTCTTCAACAGCAAACTCGCATTTCGAGAGATTTATGGAGAGATTTGTATCTGTAGTATGATCTCAACGAGTTTCTTATTTATTTTTTTTATTTTTTATTTAATTTATTATGACAAATTACTGTCATTAAATGACTACAATTAATATGCAAAATATACAATAC